>VXBW01003702.1:0-115137 GCA_013400375.1 Thinocorus orbignyianus
GGGGCTGCGGGGACGAGGATGGGGACGAGGGTGGGGACGGTCTTACGTAACCGCATCCGCGGAGCCAGATGCGGCGGTATCAGCTCCAGCGGCTCCGTGGTCGCTGTCCGAAGTCGCATCTTTTCCCCCCCCCGCCATGCAGAGCAATTTATAATGCCCCGGGCAACCGCCTGATCTATGAGAATGAATTGAAGATCAGGCATTCCTAAGTTGATACACTCGTAGGGTACATTTTTTGTTTTCATTCTCTGTCTCCCTGAAAAAAAAAAAAAAAAAGGCAGGAATGGCCTGTAAATGCTGCAAAACCTTTGTGAGTACTTTGAATATACATGGATTCATTAAAACACTTGTTTTAATGACACCTGCTTCCCAGAAGCGCTGATGCTCATCATGACCCATCTGACGTTGGTGTTGCCATTAGCCTATCTTCTTATTTTATATCTGCTTTAGTGTGCTGCAAGGCTACATTGTTGATACTCTTCCCAAAAGCTTCAGCAATGCAGATGCTATGGACTAATAGTAACTGAAACAAAAGACGTTGCTGTACTTCTCAGAGTGAATTAGGAATCCAAGGTCAAAAAGCAAACTGCAGCGCAACTTGCATGGGGTAACATAACAGAACGAAAGTATTCACAAATCTTATTAGAGAGTTTAAGTGAAAAGCGTGCTTTAAATAGACTCCTATTCAGTGGATGAAAAAAAATGCTTAGCGAAGGTGTGAGGAAATAGCTATTTTAGGACTACAATTAACTATATCAGCTCAATTTTAATGAAACTAGTACATTTAATTGCATTCCTAACAGATTTTCTGTTCTCCAGATGATTAACTTGCAGAATGATACCAGCTCAAAGATTAAAATCTCATCAAATATCTAATGGTTTCTGTACAATATAATTGTGTTTGGTTTATGATAGTTCTTTTCTAATAACCATCCTCTGTCTATATAGCTGTAGATACTATAGTTAGACTTTTTTTTAATCTTGGTGTAAATGACACGACCTTGACCTTTAGAGGTTAAGCAGCTGTGGTTGGTGTGGAACACAATTTCTTACATCCTTAATAAAACTTTTTTTCTTTTGTATGTGTGATAAATAGAGTTTTCTTTAATTTTTATTTAAAAACTATATAAGACTACTTTATCTTTTCTTTGACTTGTAGATAAATTAACAGACATGTGCAACATCATTTAAAATACTCTAATGATGTTTATGTATAAACTACTTTTTCTGCACAAGTAAATGGTAGGATGTATATCTGGAAAAAAAAAAAATTTGCAGTGTTTGTGACTGAAGACCCTGTAAATGTTTATTGAGGGGTGGAAGAGGTACCTTTTGTCGTACTGTAATTCCTCAAGTTCACTTCTTCCATTTGCTATCAGTTTGCTATTATACTGCTGGATCCTTCATAGTGCTTGTGAGCCGTATTGTAGGGGTATTGTTAGCAGTTTTTCTTATTGCTGGCCCTTTTTTGTTCTTAGCCCATTCTGGCAGCTTATTCATAAATCTTTGTGATTTCTATTGCTGCTTTTCTAGTCTTTATTTTGTGTCAGATCCATCCAGGAATAACAAAACATTGGTTCACCAATTTGTAGGAACAAGTGGGACTTTTTCAAGAACTGGTGCTGAAGGGCTGTACTCTCTGTATATTTATGTGTTTGGATATGTTTTACATACAGCTGTCAAAACCATAACTTTGCTCATGGATGCTAACTGAACAGCCATTCAGACCTTACTGCAAAGCCCCCATGGCTATGGAGAGAGAAAGCCTTGTGAGTCCCTCAGTAGAGTCACTCCCCACCTCTTGCTCTATTGCAAGTGCTGCTGGAGAGGGGGGCTGCTCTCCTTTGGCACGTCTTCCTTCAGTTTAGGCTGGAGATGAGGGCAGAAGGTGTTTGTATTACTGCTTCATTTTCCTTCAGACCTTCAGCGTGGCTGTGTATCTATGTGTTGGTGCTTCACATTTCTCCTGAGGTCCTGTCTACCACTGGGTTTCTGAGTGTGGGAGAAGTGAATGTTTTTGCTTTTGTTTTGCCAGATACATTAGAGAGCAGCATGGGGTTTCTCTGCAGAGGGTTTTTTTTTTTTTTTGCATATACTTCCTTAGATTCCTGAGAACTTACGCTTTGAGTACCACGCAGCTTTGTCTCAGGAGAGTTGTATTTCTTAAGGAACTCCAGGGCAGCCCTTCTGTGCCATGCTGGAGAACCCACTGTCAATGATACTAGTATCGTGGTGGGGGGTGGGAAGGGAACTGCCAGTGCTTCACTGCTGAAGGGATGTCTGTGTGTGTGTGTCTCTGTATTTTTAATGTTTGTTTATGTCTAGAGTGAGCCTGCCCTAATGGTTTAATTAACCCTTATACCTCGTATGTTGGGTAGAAAATAATTGTCCATTACCTCTGTCTTTTCTAATATTTTTTTTAAACACTGAACAATTCAAAGTTTCCAGAGATTTCTGGTATACATGATGATTAAAAACAGGGAGGCTTCATTTTTTCAGGTGTATTTCCTGGTTACGAAATATTTGCTGGTTTTGATGCTTTTAACTATGGTGGCATGGGAAAAAGCAGCAGTTTCTGTAGATAATTTTCACGGGAAATGTTACTCTGAGTGACTGTAGTTCTAAAAGGAATTTTTCCAAGAATTTCCTTCAGGCTTGTGTTTCTTTCTTAAGCTGAGTTTAATGAGATTTAAAAAAAAAAATCCTTCCCAGTGGAATGCTAAAGTAAATGCTTACTTTTTTCTTTTTTTTTTTTTTTTTTTTCTTTTCAGTTGAATTTTCAACCCCAAGTTTCTAGGTTTGAAAGAAGCAGCAACAGGTACTATATACAAATAGAAAAAAACATACACGGGCCATGTAAGGGATGTTGGATTTTTGGCAGGTTTAAAACATGCCTTTGGTGACAGACAGAGAAACTCTCCAGCTGTAAGAAGTCTGACAAGGAGGAAGTTGCATTATGAGGTGCCAGGTATTATGAACTGAATTTGGTTTTAATGTTGTGGAATATTAAGGAACACAAAATTATAGTACTGTTCATGCTATGAATGGTGCTATTTATGTATGCTTGTAATTAATCTCACTATCTCCATATCAAGGTTTTCTGAGCCTATAGCTTTCAGCTATTTCCCGTAAGACAACATACAGACATGAGGGCAGTCAAAGCTTTCTTTAAATGCTGCCACCGCTGTATACATCCCAGTGAATCCTGTTGCCAGTGTATTGCTCTTCTGGGGCTACTTTCAGAAGAGTAGTCCCAAAAGAGCAATATGCTGGAAAACGATGGAAGAACTTTTTGGTACTGATAGCTGATAAGTGTGTCAAAGGGAGGACAGCTAAACGTGAAACAGGGAAGATAGGAGAAGACTATGGGAGTTACCATGTATAGACAGTCAAACTCGCATTTTAGGGAAACTTCTGGGCTGAAGAGACTTGTTAAGATATTAATGAAGGAAAAAAGTAATTCATACCAAAATACTAGAGGCAACTGTTGAAAGAGGAAAGAACCGGGTAGAAGTAGGGATTTTTTGTGTGTGTCTGTCTTTGTTTAAGGGGGATTGGACCAGGTGACATCCAGACATTCTTTCCAAGCTAAGTTATTCTACAGTTCTAACTGTTTTGGTGTTAAAGGCAAACCCCAGACACTAGTTAGACTTTCTATTTACAATGAAAAATAGATGGTCTGTAGAAACTCTGAGTTATTTTTTCTGGAGTATATGTATTAATGCTACAGAATTTCCAGCTAGTTTAGGAGCTGGCTGCGTGTAAAATGTGTCAGTATGTGCTGAAGGCTATATACAGTTGTGCATGGTGGGGATTCAGCAGGGAGGAAGCTGCTGAATTTCCAAGCTTGTCTTTCTGAGAAACCTGCAGACTGGTTGTTTGATGGTTTCAACGTGAGTCTTTCCATCACCAACTCAGAAACCAAAAAAGATCGCATCTCATTACTTTGTTACCCAAGATTTTAAAAAGAGAAGCTGTAATGGAGGAGGAAGAAGTTGGAGGTTGGAGAAGAGTGAGAGGATGGATCTGGAACGTATGGCAGTTGTAATGTCCTAAAGAATAGGAAAGCTTTATAATTATCCTTGAAATGCCTTACTGTAGCAGAAAGAACAACTGCTTTTTGAAACCAAGTCCTTACTGGGTTTTTTGACCTCATTAAAAGTGAATATATTTTGATACTAATTGAGAGCACTTCCCTCAAAGGAAATAATAGATACATTAACTTGAGGTGTAAAGAGAAGAAAGCTCTAGTTGATTGTGAGCTTAATACAGAGTTGCAAAGACTTCAGGTAGCAGGAGTTGTATTGTATTAGATTTAAAGATTAAGTTTTCTACCAAAAAATCAATTTTCTTCCAGGAAACTTGATTTTCTTGCCATCTTCTTGCTGGGGGTTGGCATCTGTATTAATAGCAGAGACCGGTCCCTGGGCATCTCTTAAAGGTTCTGTGTTTCTCAATCAAATACTTCACATGTGTGGAATTTAAGCTCCACCCCCTTCTCTAACTCCAGTGAATCTTTTGCTCCTTATTTTGAGATGCTGAAAATCAGGTAAATAAGTTGATTTTCCCCAGACTATAGAACATACAAAATCTAGTCTTGGTCTGAGATCTCTCATAGTGCAATCCGACTGCTTGCATTCATAATTCTGCTAAACTCAGGGGTCGGTACTGGAACCAGTGCAGTTTAACATCTTTGTCAGTGAAATGGAAAGTGGGATTGAGTGCACCCCCAGCAAGTTTGCTGACAACACCAGGCTGTGTGGTGTGGTTGACACACTGGAGGGAAGGGATACCATCCAGAGTGACCTGAACAGGCTTGAGAGATAGGCCCATGAAAACCTCACAAAGTTCAACCAAGCCAAGTGCAGGGTCCTGCACCTGGGATGTGGCAACCCCAGGCACAAATACAGGTTGGGCAGAGAATGGCTGGAGAGCAGCCCTGAGGAGAAGGGCTTGGGAGTATTGATGGATGAGAAGCTTGCATGTGCCAGCAATGCACCTCTCTTATGAAGACAGGCTGAGAGACCTGGGGCTGTTCAGCCTGGAGAAAAGAAGGCTCCNTTACGGTGGAAACGGAGAGATTGGAATCCTTATAGCCTATAAGCTATATAAGCCCCCCATAACCCTATACTTCTCATTTCATGTGAAAAATGTGAAAATCATAAAAATCACAACAGCTATGCTTGATCTCTGTTGATTTCCCTGTTTAGTCCAAGCAGAGATGCTAAGGAATTTATGGATTCTTTACCTAAAAGGTTGGATTAATCTGGCTGCATGTGGAATTGAATGCAGTTTCACCCTCTAATGCAAATGCTTTTCTGTTGGTACAAAACTTTTCTGTAGCATATATTGTTTCCAATTGAGTAATTTAATTGTTTGTGAATGATTCAAAGGTATAAAAATAATGTATTAGATCCTTTATATCAATATATATACATGTTACAAAACAACACCTGTGTAAGAATGAGCTGTAGATCAGTTTCAAAATACCTTATCTTGGACTGTGATGACCTTCTGCAGATGATGAACCAGAAAGCTTTCTGTTGAGAAATGGAGTAAGCTCAGGTTGCCCAAAGAGAAGGCCATATGAAAACTCTGCCATGGGTTGAAAGCTACCTGCTGTGACAGAGGAGACCTTGGCTACATCTGTCCACCTGTAGCTGACCTGACTAACCCTGGAAGATGGAAAAACAATAGAACTTTGTTCTGTAACTGTGATAACTTCACACTTCTGTAAGACATTTGGGAGACCAAAGAGAAACCTTAGTGGCATCTGCTAATTGACCTTAGATATGGACTGTGGAATTGGTAAGGCCTTTCATGGCTCATGCTGACAGTTTAAAAGCAATAAATAATTACAGCAGTAGTGTCAAGTGTGAGAGATGAGGGAGTATGACATGGGACATGCACATACCTCTGACACTTGGAAAACTGAACTGGAGTGGACAAGCTGATTAGGACTTGGACATTAAGCAGTTGGGGTGAGTGTTCTGTTCCCCGAGGTCTCTGGTGGCAGTGTCACCGGGACCTTGATTTGTGCATGTCATAGACTAGGCAGGCTGAAACAGAAATGTTACGCCTATCCTGCTTAATAAAACATAACTAGATTATGTGATACAGGATGGTGTCTTTATATTCTTGCAACTACCCCACCCCGCTCCTGTGACAGACCCAACATGGATTAGGTGATGTTAACCAGAATTTGAATCAAGAAAAGTTTCTGTGAACATCTTAGAGTAACAATTCCAAGCTGGTGATTCCTCTTTCCATTTCACCTCTGCCTTTACTGTCTTTGCATGTGTGGTTAACCTGCTTCTGCACCTGACAACTGTGCTTTATCGTGCATGTAACTTCTAGTAACAATGGCCAGATCATAGTTGCTACCTGGTTTAATGTTATTGTTTGACATAATTGTGGGAAAAAATAACCCATTCTCTGACTGAAAAAATAAAAAAAGTTCTGTAACTCTCCTTAACTATGACCTGTATTTGTGTGGGTGTGCAAATATGCTGTGAGAAGCTAGATGTAAAATATGTGGTGGTCCACTGTTCAGGTTTCTCTCAGTCCCTCCTATGACTGGTGGCATAGCCTACGTATAAAACCTGTGGCTGGTTTGCATTATATGATTCAGTGCCATGCAATGCAAAATAATCCTAAAAAACCTCTTACAAACTTACAAGGTATTTTCTTTAGTTGCTGCGCACTCTGTCCCAGTCACCATAAATACTGCACACTCTTCCAGTCACCATAAATACTGTTGTGTGACAGAGTTTACAATTAATAATTGGAATGGCTTCTGTCTCTAATTAATGCAATAATGGTTGTGTTTTCTTCTGAAATGTGAGTCGGGGATTAATGGAGTAGACCTCAAACCAGTCAGAGTATGAGGATTAAAATTAGCCAAACTGACTAACCCTCAGACCTTTACAGGGCTCTTCAATAGGTCCATGTGGTTATGCAGTATCTGTCAGTTTAAGGAATAAAAGAAGTTTCAAAAGTAATCTGTGATATGCTTTTTAATTTCCATTTCTGGCATTGCAAAGGTTGCTTTTGGATCTGCAAAGTAGTTGGTTACTCTTAAATGTAATAATGAAAGTGGCAGCTTTGGTTTGTAGCTCTTACTCTTTCCTTAATAGCTGCTGTGTGTCCATCTGCCTAAAGAGAAGAGAAGTCTGTTATGTTTTTCTTAATACTCTTAGGTTTTAGGTTTCCCACTTGAAATGCCCACAGTATTTCCCCAGAGGCTAAATAACAGATCACCATTCGCAGTTTTCCTGACATCTTGCGCCTTCTTGATTACCTCATTTTTCTCCTAAACTGTACCACCTTTATAGATCCAAATATGTACTTGTCCTCTATGAAGTGTGCACTTCCTAATAGTTGAAATGTTATTTAACCTGTTAATGCACTGTTCTAGGGCTGTGCACGGTGAAGTGGGGGAAGGACCATTGCCTTCAGCTCTGATAGCTGCTGACTGTCCAGCCCAGAGCTGTACTGGTCCTTGGCTGCCTGCTTGTGGTGCAAATACGCTGTGGTATTATTAGCCCCTGCCACCTTATGCTATTTCTAGTATAATTCCTTTCAGAGAGATTCATTGTTAGATTTCCCCCCTCGGTGTTCTTTAGAATTTTGAGAGGTTTATTCATTATTTGCAAATTTTTATGCTTTGATGAGCACATGAACTCAATCATTTTGCATAATGCTGTCAAATAATGTCAGTCATAAACCTGTGCTGTATCTCTTTACTATTCTTTGTGCTATTTACTATTTGAATTATTTTTAAGTCACATAGCATTCTTTTGTAAAGTTTAAATATATTGACTTCAGAATTTTCTTCATTCTTTTTCACTTGTGTTATTTGTGGTAAGACAGTAAAACTAATTTCAAAGATGCAATAAACTATAATGCTATGTAATAAATTAGGCAACTACTCTATGTAAAAAGAGACTAACAATATGGCCTTGATAACCATGGTGATGTTCCCTTGAGAGCAAAAGATGTTGGCTAATTTACATCAGTTGATGGGATTTTAAGTACAGTAAACCAGAACTATTTAAACTGGGATTGATGTAAATTAGGCTAATATCACTCTTTGGAAAAGGGACTGTATCTCGTAACAAAGAAGTTTTATTTCTTGATGCCACTGCATGTATTCAACAGTAAGCTCTGTACCTTTTTTCTTTCTCCCATTCTCCTGCTTCGTCTGGTTGTGGACACTGTGCTTAGTGCTGAGAAACGCAGAACATGCTTGTGAGGAGCAGGGCAGCCTTATTCATTTCCTATTTTAACATCTCTGGCAACATTCCCAGGTTGAAAGCTGATGGAAACAAAGTGCTCCTTAGGCCTCAGATGTCTTGAGGAACGTGTAGTTCTGCTTTCTTGGCTCATTCTTGGGTAGTTTGCCATGAAAAATGTGTCATAACTGTGTGATATAACACTGAAAAAATCACCAGTGTTAGAGAAATCTGTTTATAAATGAAGTTTAGTTTCTTATAAAGAAATGTAATGAGTGCAAAGTAATTTAGAATTTTCATTGTTTTTATTTTTTTTTTTTTAAAGAGAAGCGCACCAGAGGCGTATTCATTACTTCTCTGGGTTTCCAGCACCAAGATGTGCTTTCTCAGCTCTTGCCCTCTTTATCATTCTTCTTCTCCTCCACAGGTCACTCCCTACCCATTCACACACCCCTCTCTGAAATGGTGCCCAGGCTCACCAGTCCCTCCTGGGGACACAGGGATATCCCCTTGTACCTGCTGGTGCTTTATGCTTCTCCCTTCCAGCTGCCCCACATCTTACTGACTAGGGGATGAGGTATTAGAAAGCAGCCCTGAAGAAAGGGACTTGGGGGTGCTGATGGATGAAACATGAGCAGGCAGTGCACCCTTGCAGCCCAGAAGGCCAATCACATCCTGGGCTGCATCAAGAGATGTGTTGCCAGCAGAACCAGAGAGGGGATTCTGCCACTTTGCTCTGGTGAGACCCCACCTGGAGCACTGTGTGCAGGGCTGGAGCCCTCAGTATAGGAAGGACATGGACCTGATGGAGCGGGTCCAGAGGAGGGCCACAAAAATGATCAGGGGAGTGGAGCACCTTTGCTACAAAGATAGGCTGAGGGAGCTGGGGTTCTTCAGCCTGGAGAAGAGGAGGCTCTGAGGAGACCTAACAGCAGCCTTCCAGTACCTGAAGGGAGCCTACAGGAAGGCTGGGGAGCGTCTGTTTACAAAGATCTGCGGTGACAGGACAAGGGGCAATGGATTTAAGTTGCCGAAGAGCAGATTTAGATTGGATATTAGGAACAAGTTCTTTACTCTGAGGGTGGTGGAGCACTGGAACAGGTTGCCCAGGGAGGTGGTTGAGGCCCCTTCCCTGGAGATATTCAAGGTGAGGCTTGATGAGACCCTGGGCAACCTGGTGTAGTTGGGGGTGTCCCTGCGACTCTGGGGAGGTCGGACTAGATGGCTTTTGGAGGTCCCTTCTGGCCTGCATGATTCTATGATTCTATCCTGGCTGATGCAGTCTTTTGTGCTTGTCCTGAGGGTCCTTTGTGATCTCAGGAGATCCTTGGTGGGGGCTGTGGGAGGAGTATGAGAGGAAAAAAATCCTTGGAAAACAAAATGCCTGGACACTCTGTGTTAACCATATAATGGAAAAACAGTTGTTTTCCTAATGGGTCTTATGCCTAGTAGCAGTGTAAGGTGCCACTTATTAATGTAGCAAGTGAAATATTTTTGCAATTTATGTTGGTGTCAATTCACTGTCAAGGTGAATTATACGTTTCATCCATGCTGAGGCAGATTTAAATGTAGTGATACAACTTCCAAATGTGAGTTTCTCATTTAGAAGGACAAGTATGAACAGGAATGAGTGTATATGTGTATTGTGAGATCCAGAAAGTAAGTGAATCAGACCACTCTGAAGTTTTTCTTCTTAAACAATCTAGTATGCTGCAAAAATGACTTTCAATTCTTTAGGCTCCCACAGATTGCAGCACAGAAAATCAATACTTCTGCTAATGTCAATTTTTTCCATTAAAGGATATATGAGGAAGCATGAGGCTTCTAGGCTTCTCTGACTTCTGTGCGCTTCCCAGACAGCTAATCTTTATATTTTGTATAATGTGTACTTAGTGTTTGTCATTTTATTTTCATTGCCAACCCTTGCTTGTGTTTACAAGTTAAAGAGTCAAATAATGAGGGAACGGTGGTACCTTTTTCAAGCCTTTGTTCAAGTACTTCGAGTTAAGAGGGTGAATGTTTTGATAAAATTAAACTTCTTAAGAAAGTGATAACGGTCCCTACCATGGGTTAGTTTTCTGCTCATTCACTAATGTGGCAGCTTGTGTTACCGTAGTCACAGAAATTTGTCAGTCTTTAAGTATTGGCACTGTATAGTCTTTTTTCTTCAGCTTAATTTTTATGAACTGAAATGTTATAATTTATTAATCCGTGAACAAAGGTTTCACATAATTATGTTAGCAGCAAGACAAATGCATTATATTGTTTCATTTGGTTTGTTGCTTTAATGATCTTCTAGATAGCCCTGTACACATCTTCTGAAAATACTGTAGGTTTGAATTAGAGAAAAACAAACCTTTTTTTTTTCCCCATTTTTATCTGAAGCTAATACGCACTTTGCATTTCTGTTTCCATAGGTTGATTAAGAGTCACAAAAGAGTGGTGTGATCAAAGGCAACACAACAGGTCAAAGGTGAAAGACAGCAAATGTCAAACTTTAGGTTTTGCCCATTATTTCTGTTCTGCTAATGAGGGGGTGTGTGACTATGAGCAGGAGGCAACTGCATTTGCTCTGCCAGATGAGAAGCAGAAAAATAAAGTACTTCAGGTCAATGGTGCTCCATTCTAGGAGGAGATGGATCTTGCAAATAAGGGTATTAGAGTTTTGCTAAAGTTCCTCCCATGCTGTTTACTTTTACTGTGGCTGAAAAGTTTGCCTGAACATAAGAGCAACCTCTCATGAAGTTTCACTTGATGATCTGGGAAAGACACCCGTAAATAAAAATGGGAAAAAAGGCATGAGGAAAACAGGCTTTAGCAAATGGGCTCTGCCATTCAGAACTCAGAAATCTCAAGCAGAGACAGAATATCTTCCCCTTTGGGTTATGCCTGACTGCAATGGAGAATTCTGAATGAGTTTATAAATCTGTGCACCTTGTTTGGCCCCAGCAAGAGCACAGGTTGCTTTGGGCAACAGCTCTGCTGATGCTTCTGTATGGCTACAGAGGTTTGTACATACTTTGGCAGTGAGCTGAGCAACATATTTAATTATTTTTCATTGTAATTAACATTTCGCACGCTTTAGTACATTTAGTACCATGTTCCAGTTCTTTCTGCACACAAGCCCATATTTTCCTATCTTTGTTACTAAACTGTCTAGCTGTAAGAGGCAAAGTCAGTGTTAAAGAGAAATGCATAAAGGAGAAAGTAAATGGTAAGAAGTCAAAATTAAGCAAACAATTTCCAGTGCTATTACTAGCTGTAGGAAAGAATATGATGTTTTATGCATAGTTTCAAAGACTAAAATGTAAATATTTGAAAGGAATGGGGGGTAGTTTTCAAACTCACAGCAGGTGTTTGTCGTAGTTGCCTGCTGTCTTGCTGAGGGTCTGACTGCAGTGGGTTTTTTTTTTTTTTTTTGTTTGTTTTGTTTTGTTTTGGGTTTTTTTAACTAAAATTCATGGATGAAGCCCATCTTGATGGAATAGATGCAATTTTCCTGCTTCAGAATGCTTCTTAAGAATCAGAGAAAATAAGAATGAATGTGAGATTTTCTTTCCAGAGTGCTGTAATTGCCAACTGAATATCAAAAGTGTTTGCTTTCCCCCTCTCTCCTAGTTAATCTGCCTTTTAGCATTTTTATATTCGAGAGGCTGTCCCAAAACACTTATTTGTTAGGTGTCACTATGTAGCATTAATACAATTAACCTTACCAGTCCTTTTTAGTTCCTTAGCGTATTTGCTTGGTAGTCTTTCAAGAATTATTATACTGCTATTTTCTGATGTTGATTAATTTTGGAACAGGTATTGCATGCGGCAGGGGAGTTTCTCTTCTGTGTAAATGGCTATGGGCGTCTTGGCTGAGGTTGCTGACACATATTTGGCTACTTGCTGACTTACCAGCTACTGTCAAGGACTAAGGAATGTTGCAAAAATAAAATAAGTTACTTCAGAAAATTACTGTTGTCCTTACAGCTGGAGTGATCTCTCCTCCAAAGGAAGAAAAAAAAATTGTAACAGAGCTTGAAAGTTGATATTGAGAGAAAATAAATGTCAGGGTTAATAAAATACTTTATGGTGATGTTTATTAAATTGTCGTGAAGTGTCTTTAAAAAAAAAAAAGTGGGTAAGTTGAGTATCTGTGTTCATTCAGTGGCAATACACACATTAATGAAAAGTTTCAGTGGAAAAACACTGAATAGGTCTCACTTTTGAGTAGGACTTGGGTGCTTCTCTGTAATTCAGTCCTCTGTTGTAACTTTCCAGAGGTATATTTATTTGTAAAATTGACGATATTATGACTAGTAATACATATTATTTTTTGAGGTAATGTTTATCACAATATATTTTCACTGTCTAGATGATAAATGGCTCAGAGGCAATGCAGTCCAACAGTTTTATTCTAGTGAATTTACAAATACTGAGTTGTCCTGCGTACAACCTGACTTTATAATTTGTGAATGGTAACAAGGAACACGGGGAAATTTCATCTGTGTTTCTATTTTTGCTTTATTTTTTATGGTTTTTAATATAGTAGCATTTTATAATTTGGTTTTAGCTTTTCTCCTGCATGCAATATACTTTTTGAGACTGTTCTTACACATCGAGGTTGCTGTCAATGTTAGGAGGTTTCTCAGCAGCTATGAAATCAGTAGACAACAGTAAGAGAAGCTTAAAAAGGAGATGATGGACTTCAAACTGTGGGTTGTATGATATGACGTTAGAAGTTCATGAATACCTGATGATTTGAGTAGCAATTTCCAACAAACCGTTTAGGCCTTCATGGCCAGCAGAACATTAAGTCAAAACCTCTAACCCATTTTCTGCTTTCATATTTGGTATGTAGCTATTCTGTTTCATAAACATATGTGGTTCCCCTTGTATTTTGGTCACTGGTTTTATTTGTACAAATTTATCATTAGAATCCTGTACATATTTTGTTGAATCTTGCCCTGGAAAATCCCAAATTTATCAGCATCTCACGTGAGACTAAGAAGCTCTCGGTGTGGGGACAGTGTTCCTTGATTTGTCAAAGTCAGTGAACAGTGAGAGGAAGAACACTTAATGCAGGTTGGTTGATCAGAGCCTGTGATAGCCAGTGCATCTTCTTGGCTTCGGCCAAGACAGCAGATAAAATCTCACAGTGGTTGCTAACAGCAGTGAGGGAGGTGTGGATAGGATCTTGGCAACTGCGGAGCTTAATGATACAAGAAGGAGGTCTGATGTCATCATGAAAGAAAACGTTTAGTGTTCTGTCTTGAGCATGAGTGTATTATTACCTAACAGTAATAAATGCCTCCTCTTCAGATTGAGAATCAGTTCTAATAGAATTGGAGGTGAATATTGTGCTTCTTGCTTCTGAGAAGTCATGACAACAGTAATTGAAACAACCAGATTTATGTTTGACTGCTTACTGCTGGAGGTCTTTTTGTTATCTTTAACTTGGCGATAATTTAGGTCGTCCTTTAATCTAAGTTAAAGAGATCTTGAGTACAGAATGTCCAGAGAACATTGTTGATTTTGGTGCCAGTGTATTGTATGAAATTTCACCTTATAATCTTTGATATGAAAAAAAAATATGATTTTTAAGATTATTTTATAGTATATGCTGTGTGTTTATTGATTTATTTTTTCATTCTGGGTGTCCTGTTATCTGCCTACTTCTAAGTATAGAACCTTAAAAATTATTTGTTTTATTGAAGATCGATGTGGATATGCAAGTGTGGCAGGAGTCTGTGAACCTGTGATATCCCTACCCTGCGATTTGAAGTGCTTAAGCAGTGTCCTCCTCGAGCCCCAGTGGAAGACATGAAGGGCTATGTGTGCTGTAAACTTCAAGGCCTGCACATAAGTAGCTGTATAAGCAGAAGAGTCTTCCAAAAATTAGCTCAGAATTGAAAACAGAATGCAAATTGTTGGTTTTTTTTTTTTTCTTTTTCCTTCTCAACACAAAATAGTGCAAAAAATGTTTTAACTCATCATTTAACTTCTCAGAAAATTAACACACTATTGGTAGTAGCAGTTGTAAAGTCTGACTAATTTTCCTGTTATTTGTCTCTTGAATACAGTCTACCACTGTTTGTTTTATTAACATTTCAGAATGCACAATAATTTATAATAGAGAAACATGACTGCTGTTGTCTCTGCTTCCAGGCGTGGAAAGAAAATGTCTTTTCGTGTCTATTTATATTATGTATGTTAAAGCATCGTTATGAAATTGAAAATGCCTCTGAGTACGTTTTATGAGAGTTGAAAGCCCCTGAGTGATAATGGGAGGGTATCACTGACCTTGTTGTTGTGTTAATTGCTAGTGGTAGCATTTCAGGATGTGGAACATCTTGATAGTCAGTTATCTGTGACCTGGGTCTCTCAGTTGGTCTTCTTGTTCAAGTGTTCTCAGTGGTAAAATCTGCTCTCTTTTGTTAGAGAACTGAAGTGCTTTCTTTGGACAGGGCAAAACGCCTGAAAATGTAAAACACACGTAGGAAAGAACTACCCATTTGGGAAGTAATAGCAGCCAAGAATGTGTTTTGGCCAAAAATAGTTGCAAGTGCTTGCAAATCTAGCCATTTGTGGCTAAGTAAGTCCACCAGAAGCTGCAAAGTTGTACCTCTTACTCTTGTTTAGTGGGAGCTATTCTTAATGCTTTGGGAACTGGGATGATCCATGAGAGAAAAAGAAAGGGTTATATTTAAGACAGACTCCTTAGAAAAGAACTGCTAATGGCTTTGAAAATATTTTTTATTCCCTTTTTTCCTTTCCTCTGCATGAAAGATGAGCACAGGATGGCTGTGGCACTTTAGGTCTGCTGAGCCCTCAGTCCTGCCTGTGGCAATAACTCCCAGCAGGGAGCACAACACACTGCTCTCAGTCCTGCTTCCCTGGGCGCTGTCATGCTGGGAAGTGCCTCTGATAGCTCAAGATACATCTTTCCCTCCCTGGTTGGCCCAATCACTTACTAGACCTTAAATTTGGTATGTATATAAGCTCATTATAGTGTGCTATAGTGCATGTAGGTTTGAAGAAGCTCAGGGAAGGCAGAGCGGACTGGTTAGCATAGGCTGGAGAAACCTTTGTGTGTCACAGGACAGAGACTACAGTGACAACTGAGTAAACACAATTAAAAGAAAAATTTGGGTTATTTTCCATCTTTCTGGTAGGGTCTTAAAGGATCCACTGTAAGTTTCTGCCTGGCATCTATCACATGGCTCTCCAGGGACAATGAAAACTGGAGAGGTTCAGTTGGTTTGAACCTCCAAGGGCCAGGCAGAAAATAGAGACAGATCCACAGAAGAGGATTTTTTAATTCTGTTAGGTTAGGAAGTGTGGTGTATTACTCTGAAAAAAAAAGTTGCAGTTTTGTACCTTTGTTAGTGAATTTGGATTAAATTTAGCAAATATTTTCTGTTAAAGAAAAAAATGAAGAAAAATGTGAAAAGCTGAAATTTCATTTTGAGTATGTTTGCAATGAAGGGATAATTTTGGTGGCAATGAAGGGATAATTTTGGTGTGTCTTGAGGTTGCAATGGACTATTTCACCCAGATTGCTTGAAATTTTTCCTTTCTTCCTTCTTTTGGTCTCTGAACTAAAAAACCCCAATATATATATACACCATTGATACAGCCATTCTTTTTTTTCAGTTAAGGATCTGAGGTTTATGTAACATGTCAATAAACATGCCCAGGGAACAACTTGGCTGTTCCAAAAATGTAAGGCACACTTTTCTAGTTAGGAGAAGTCATCCCAGCATATGGTGTGTTTCTTTTAAGATGCAAAATATTCATATACTGAGACGAACCTTCTGGAGGCAATAGCTCCCGCTCTTAGAGCTTCTGCCTTTATTTGTTTCAGCAGAGATTTAGTTTCTGAAAATTTTTCTTCCCAATCTCTAAAAGATGTTAATAGTGTCCTGCCAAACTGTTGTTGACAATCATCTTGTTGTGGGATGCTGTTATATATAAATAGCTTTAAAAGATATATTTAATTTTTCATGCCAGGAGAAACATTCAGATTTGCTTTCAGCATCAGTCTAGAATAACATTAATGTCTCTGGTGTAGTAGTTGTTGTAGTCTTGTAGGACAACTGTTGTACACATTTTCTTACATGACTGTAGTTGCAGAAGAGATGGGGTTTTATATGTGATTGACGTGTTATTGCATACAGGCCTGCCACAGCTATTTTTTTTCAGTGCCTCCCTTGCTATAGCAGTAACCTGTGTACACTGCTGCCGTCCTAGTGCGACCTTCATACAGACCAGGAAAAAAAAAAACATCTTGTTTGCTCAGCATCCCAAAAGGCAATTAGGAATGGTTGCCAGAGCAACATAACATCCTTGTCAATTACCATAGGGATTGCCCTGGTGCCAGTTGGACCGTTCTGACAGAAGTGGCATGCTTCCACGGGCAAAACAGTGGAGTAGTGAAAGAATGTTGTTGCTTCCCATTTGCTTTGACTGTTTTATGCTGAAGTGGTGGAAAGTAAGCAAAGGCACAGAATAAACAGAGGAGTAGAAAAAAAAAACCCCAAAATATTAAAAAACAACATGAAAAAGGAAAGGAATCCTGTGGGAAATGGAGGTGGGGATGCTCTGCATTTTGGATGCAGGAACAAAGCTATGGGAAAAATGAAACAGAAAAGAGTGTCAATGTGGAAGAAGCATTTAAACAGAATAAAGCTATTTAGAAAAGGAAAAAGGGAGAAACCATAGGAAAAACTGAAGGAGTGGTATTAAAGTCATAAAAATGGGAAATGTCTTGCTGTAAGCATCTAGTAACTCTTATATTAGAACTATATTTCTTCATGAAAGGTACAGGTTTTGTCTTTGCTGAAAAATCTGTATTTCAGTAAGGGGTTTTTTGTCTGTTTGTTTTTAAATGAAAAAAAAAATCAACAGACGTACTGACGCTTTGATACTAGGGTTTGTTTCCCGAATACAAAACCTGCCTTCTGGGTGCAGGTGGCTTATTGGTCTTGTGTGGTTAAGGCACACTTGTGTTTTGCAGCCAACAGCACACAAGGGAGCAATATTGGTAGTAACACATCTGTCTGCCTTTTTTCTTCTCAGCTTGGATGAAGAGCTACCTATTTTCAGCAAGGATAACTGCAGGGAGGCCTTGGCACCTGTCCAGACAAAGGGCTCACGCTAACGTCGCTACATCCATAGAGGGATGCTGCAGCTACTTTCCTGCTGTTAACTCACCTATTTTTCCTTCTTTTGTACGCATATAGTCTGTGAATTCTTGGATAGCTCATATACTGCATGAAGTATTTGCTCCATCTGTTCCAAGCATTTAAGCTTTATAATAAAATCAGAGCAATTTATAGGTTTAGATCTTGACTGTTTTCTTTAACCAGTATTCAAAATAAAAGCTAATCTGTGAGAAGAGAGCAACAACAATAACAAACTAAATAGGAAATAACAAACATCTCCTTCCAATGTTTTTCCAGAGGTGTATGTATTTGTTTGTTTGTTATCTGAGGTCTCCTTAAGAGCCTGTTTGTTCTGCCACTTAGGTGCTAGTTCCTTCAGTTCTTACAGAAAGACATTCCTTGTTGGTCTGGAGGTGTTTGTGTTCTCCTTTAACTGCTGTTCTGCTATGTAATTTAATTATGGATGATGTCATCTTTCAGGTTTGTTTTTTTTTTCCCCTCCAGTAGGATGGCATGATGGGATCAAAAAAATCTGATATATTGGTGTGTGTCCTAATGTATTAAAATGTAGTCTTAAGATGGAATTGCAGTACACTGTTTTGCCAGCTACTTCTAATGTAGCTGCTACTGCTGGCAGTCACAGTTAGTACAGAGGATTCATGTCTGTGGAATCTGCTTTAGAAACGGGGCTTATAGGTTACAGAGCTCTGATATGGGCTACAGCAAAACTCATTTCCCTTCCTGAACTGCTTAATAGTTGACATGAGTTTATTTGATACTTTCGTGGGATCCACTTCTATTCATGTTTATATTGTAATCTGATCAACCTCTCTTTGTGTTATCATGGGACGTTTTGATAGCAAGCTGAAGTTCTGGTTGTTTAGTCCACTTCTTATGCAAACATCAGTTACCAAAGCAGCAGAACATAATGAACCTGCTATGGAAAAGTACCAATATAGGGTATCCTGTCCTGTCCCTCTAAATTCAGTCTTCAGAGCATTCCACTTCAAAGGACATGTCTTTTTCTTTTAGAGAGTCTGCACTTGATTTGAGTTCCCTTTTTGCTAAAATGTTTATAAACTTGAAGCAATTGTAGTAGTGAGGCATATAAAATAGTCATCATGCTATAGGAATTTGAGCAAGTTTCAGGTAAGCACTTTGAGTCAACTATTTGGAATTTTTGTTTTATTTAAATTTCAAGTCTAAGTCAAGTCTAAATACAGGTTTAGGGTGGTAATTTTAGGATCTCCTTTGTTGAAAGCCAATAAAAATAATTGGATCTTATTTCTAAGGTAAAGCTAACTGAAGTGAAAGGATGGTGGTTTTTGTGTACACTGTCCTCAGGATAAAGCATCTCAGTTCATATAAATAGAGCATTTCTTTATTTATTTCGGATGATATAGTACATTTTTTGCAGTGTAACTGCAGATTCTTCCGGTACTTGTATGAATGCTGTAAATAACAAGCAGAGAGACCTAGCTTAATTTCCCTAACATTTAGGGAATAGAATAAATTTTACTGAAGTGTTTTTATCTTTCTACCTTGGACTCAAAGTGTCTTTTGTGGCATATGTATATAAAGATTCATAGTTTTTGTCTATTGACTAAAAATATATATATTAAAAATACGTTCATTTACTCTTCAATACAAAAATTGGTTACTTTGTACTTTGCGAAGCTGTATCTTTTGTAGGTTGTTCAGTAAATTCTTACTGATGTATCTAGAATTTCTTGTATTTTAAACAATACATTCATGATAATACTTAAAGTACATCTAATCATCACAGTTGCCTTTAAAAAAAGAAAATGACCATTCTATAATTTTAGAACTTTTTTTCCTTTCCATTCATGTCCTTTACCTGCAGCCTGTGTAATCTTCTTCATTTCTATTCTTCTGATCCCATATTTCCCAGGAGATCTCTATATATTATTAATAGTTTTAATTAGATTTAAATAGAATTCCTGAAGCATTAATGTAATTGGGAAGGGACTCGTTGGGCTGTTTTATTTAGTTATTTGCTTGTATTTATATGTTAGTGTGCCTTGTCATAAATACTTATGCAAGTCAAGTGGATTGGTGAGTCACTGTGATGTTAAAGTCAGTTTACAGTTATTGTGTCCCATCATCTCTCTCACCCCCCGAAGTGTTACTCAACTCTTCAGAGATATGTAGCCATTAGTCATTAGTCATCTCTCTTGACTTCACTGATATAGTCCTACTATTTCTTAAAATTTTGTTACTGCAGCAGATGTAGTACAGATACAGAACAAAATAAGATGGAATAACGTTGCACAACCAAAAAGGTACTAGCTGAATTCCAGTTACAGAATTTTTAAGTGCAGTACAGGTCAAGATACACTTTTGGGACTGATACTTTCAATTTTTTTTTTTTTAATAGCCACACAATGAGTTTTTATATGTGAAATCAATCAGCATAGTACCTTTTTTGCAGGCAACTTTCAGAACAGGTCTGTGCTCTTATATGCATTAGGGAGTTTTTAAGAGTATAGGAAGAGATGATAGTTGTCCTGCTTGGCCTACTCCATAACACAAGACATCCACTTAGAAGTCCTGCAACAATTCAGTTGATCTCTACTATATTTTTTAAGCAATAATTCTGCCATTTGCTTATAGCAACTCAATTTAGAAACATAAAAGTACAGAAGCAGAAGAAACTGCCTGAAGTATTGAATTCAGTCTAGAGCATCACATGCCGTCCTGCAGTGGGCGATAAGGAGGTGTGTAAAAGCACCTGCTGTGGCCAGAAGTCAGAAACATGCCCAGCATTGTAAGTCCTATTGTATCAACAACCCAGATCTAAAAACATGAACTGCTTTAC
This sequence comes from Thinocorus orbignyianus, assembly GCA_013400375.1. Lineage (NCBI taxonomy): Eukaryota > Metazoa > Chordata > Aves > Ciconiiformes > Thinocoridae > Thinocorus > Thinocorus orbignyianus. The sequence continues at coordinate 20,226 of VXBW01003702.1, forward strand.
CAGGAGAGTAAAACTATTTCCATTGTCTTGAGATACCCTGATGACTTGGAGGTGTTGATATGTCCCCAGCAAAGTGTTTGTACTCACACAACACCTTTCTTTCTTGCTGTCTTTCCTGGCAATAGAGGAAAAGCTTGCTCGTGATCTTTGGGCTGGTAATCAGATTAACTCTGGAAGTATGCGGGTTGTATGCAGGCTCTTGAGAAGCTTCTCCTTGCCATTAGGAGCTTCCTGCTCCTGCTTCCTGCTTGCTGCCAGACCTGTGTCTTCTGTAAATATGTGGTGGTTCAGGATCTCTCTGGAAATGTGACAGTGGAGGAATAGGGCACTTCCTGGTGTGCCCAGACTGCTGGCATCAATGGTGCAACGTGATCCGACTCAATTAAGAAAAAAAGAAACGGCGAACCCAGTGTTGATCAACGTGCCTTCCAGCAATGTCTGTTGCCTTTCCATTTCTGCAAAACCTGAAAACTGAACACAAATCAAGTTGTTTCAATTGTCCTGATTGAAAATATGTACTTTATTTCTCGTATAAATGTGTTAGCTTCAACTCGAGAACAATGCCTTCTTTCTGTCTCCAAATCTCTGAATTTAGAGCAGGCTGAAATCCAAGACTTTGTAAATCACACCAAGTACAAGCATTGGTGACTAGGATAAACGTGTGCTGCATGTTAAGTGCCTGCAAAGAGGAAGGAAAGAACAAAGCTTTTAAAAAGCTGTAATTGCAATTGGTTGGATCAATTCCAAGGCAAACAAAGGTTGCAAATTATTTCACTATATGAACTCTAATGAAATGTGATGTTGTTTGCGAGTTGCTTTTTAAAAAGTGTACATTGTCTAATAAGAGTAGAAATGCTTTTCCTCACATTTTTGAGGCTGGAGAAAGGAAAGGTTGCAAAGCCCACTGAGAAGATGGGGTTGGTGAGTTGGTGGGAAGAGAGAGACAAGGAAGGGCAGCCAGGTGACACCAGAATTTTCACTGATAACATTTACTAACTGTGATGGCCAGCATGGTGATGCTAGAAGTCCAGTGTGGTGAATCTTACATGCATCATCTTTATTGGTCTAGGGCTGGGTTTCTTTGCTAAACAGCAGACAGTTTTCCAACATGCACCATGCTGCCATAGCATTAATTTGTTACACTGGATTAAAGAATAGATTTTGTTGTAATTTCAGTTTATTGTATTTTCCAGGATAATGACAATTCATAAACAAGCTTATATTCAAATAGGCAGAAAACAAAGAGGATTATGTACAATACAGGATCTAGTAAAAATAATTGTTTTAATGAGTCAGCTGTGGATTCTCACACTACTGCAGCTGATCTGCATTTTAAGAGAATTTAATTTTGATTGTTAGTTTTATAAATACTCTAATAAGATATCTGTGCGGGATTAAAATCTTTGTATTGCAATTGGCATACTGCAGGCAAACTTGGTGCTGAACGATTTAACTTTTATAATGGCAAATGCAAATTCTTTGTTTCTTTCTGAATGACAAATGACTGAATTATGCCTGACAAATTTGGTGGCCTTTTACGATACTGCCACAGACTCGGTGGACAAAGGCAGAGCAACGGACGTCATCTACCTGGACTTAAGCAAAGCATTTGACACTGTCCCATGTGACATCCTAGTCTCAAAATTGGAAAGTCATGGATTCGGTGCATGGACTATTCAGTGGATAAGGAACTGGCTAGATGGCCGCACTCAAAGGGTTGTGGTCAACACCTCAATGTCCAAGTGGTGGCCGGTGACAAGTGGTGTTCCTCAGGGGTCAGTACTGGGACCAGTACTATTTAACATCATTGTTGGAGACAGGGACAGTGGGTTAGAATACACCCTCAGCAAGTTTACTGACAACACTAAGCTTGGTGGCACGGTCAACACGCTGGAGGAAAGGGATGCCATCCAGAGGGACCTGGACAGGCTTGAGAGGTGGGCTAGTGCAAATTTCATGAAGTTCAACCAAACCAATTGCAGAGTCCTGCACCTGGGACATGACAATCCCAGGGACAAATACAGATTGGGTGGAGAATGGCTGGAGAGCAGCCCTGTGGAGAAAGACTTGGGAGTGCTCATGGATGAGAAGCTCAACATGAGCCGGCAGTGCATGCTGGCAGCCCAGAAAGCCAACCGTATCCTGGGCTGCATCAAAAAAGCGTGACCAGCAGGTCTCGGGAGGTGGTTCTCCCCCTCTACTCTGCACTCGTGAGACCCCACCTGGAGTATTGTGTCCAGTTCTGGAGTCCTTAACATAGAAAGGACATGGACCTGTTGGAACGGGTCCAGCGGAGGGCTACAAAGGTGATCAGAGGGATGGAGCACCTCCCCTATGAATACAGGCTGAGGGAGCTGGGGCTGTTCAGCCTGGAGAAGAGAAGGCTCCAGGGAGACCTTAGAGCAGCCTTCCAATATCTGAAGGGAGCCTACAGAAGAGCTGGAGAGGGACTCTTTGTCAGGAAGTGTAGTGACAGGACAAGGACTAATGGTTTTAAATTGGAAGGGGGGAGATTCAGGTTAGACATTAGGGAGAAATTCTTTCCTGTGAGGGTGATGAGGCACTGGAACAGGTTGCCCAGAGAAGTTGTAGATGCCCCATCCCTGGGAGCGTTCAAGGCCAGGCTGGATGGGGCTTTGAGCAACCTGTTCTAGTGGGAGGTGTCCCTGCCCATGGCAGGGGGGTTGGAACTTGATGATCTTTAAGGTCCCTTCCAACTCTAACCATTCTGTGATTCTATGAATAATGCAACAAAGTTTATCAGCAGATATGAGTATGCTATGGGCTATTAAAAACAGTAATTTGATTGTCTATGCAAAGAGAAAACCATTTCATATGATATTTAAAATACTTAATTTTCTATTCTGGCACATGAGTAATTGTGATTAAAATGCTTTCCTGAAGCTGTAGCAATATAGCAACAGGATCACAATTTTGACTTTTTTTTTTCTTTAGGTAATTTTGATATGGCAAGTTTGAGGGTGCTCTTTAAGTGATTTGTATTTTACCTTAGTGTGGAACTGCTGCACCCCCACCTCTCATGTGACCTCAAAGACTTGGTTTGTAGCATTGCAGATGTAAAGATGAGGTATGTGGTCATTGTGTGCTCTGCTGGTCTTGACTCCAATAGTGGCTCTTTTGGTTCAAGAAAGGCAATGCAAGCAGCGCCTACAGCTTTGCAGCACCCTCCATCTTATAAGTGTGTCAGCTTCTTCCAATGAACAAGTACTTAATGGCACTATTTTCTCCTTGGTGGGTTTGCATTGTCTGATGTGGTATGTTCCTTAGGAATCAATCTGGTTTTTTTCCTTTTTGTGTGTGACAGATCACAGAAAGAAAAGGATTTGTGTCTTTTCCATGTATCTCTTGGAGTAAGGAATGAGTCCTGTTAAATGAAAGTGTTGATTTCAATGACCCTCTCTTCATGACAGACACATACATGTGTAGTGTCTTTGAGTTGGCTATACTAATATATAGACTCCTTTCCACCACCCCACCACCCCTCACCGCAGTTTTCTAAGGTGGTCTTGTACACCAAGATACACTAGAGTTGTCTTTCTCTGAAGAATGCGAAGCATCCAGGATTCTTCTTAGTTTCTTTGTCTAATATAAAATATACCACTTAGATTAATTATCCTAAAGTTCTGTGATGATAGTTGTCATGCACAGAAATGGTATTTATACAGTTATGGTCAGGTGATACTTACAGGCTTTAGGGAAGTGCTGGCATTTCTGATGGTGCTAGTTTATTCCTGGAGAGTAGCCCCATTCCTGTAGCTCCATGCAAACTGCAGCCTTGGGCTGTAATTCAGATGATGTGTCCCAGTATGTATGTGGTGGTGGGGTTTCCCTTTTATTCAAGTTTTTTCAACATTTCTGTTTTAAAGCATTTAATAATATTTAATAATTTCAAAAAAGTTGCAGGTTTTTGTGTTACAGTATATTAGAGCAAAAGTATTTCTGTAATAATTGGCTCTTGTGGTCATTCAGCCCTTGAGACAGGCAAGTGGTCAAAATCTGAAACATTCTTATTTCAGGATAAGTAAGATATTTCACTTAACAGTAGTTTGTGTCCCTGTGACTAAAAATCCGAGTTTTTTTGTGTGACTGTAGAGTTTAGGACACTGCAGAGTATACCTGGTATCTGCAGTGTGGGGCGTGGGCAGAGAGTCATACACACTCTTCTGTCTTAACTGGCTTCAGGAGAAAGGATAATGCAAACTCGGCATTTTTTAGCTCTGGCTTCTCTCCAGAGGCTTTCAAGAGTGGCAGTATTCATAGTGGCTTTTGTGATGAGAAAGCTTTTATTGGTTACATCAGTAACACCATTCCCCCTTTGGATATAGTAGATGACTCACTAGTGTTAGTGAACAGTAAGATTTGGTTGCTGTCAATCTGCTTTGAAAATGTGACCTGGTGGGTTCTGACTATTCCTGAGTTTTGAATTACAGCCCTGGTATTTGACATGGGTGTGCCTGCTCAACTGGACAGGGAATTACTGAGATTCCTTTCATAAATTAAATGATGTATCTTGGATTTGTTCTGATATGGACGCACACTAAAACATACAAATTTAGGAACTCTTATAAAGCATCCCACATTCCTCTAATTATTCTACCTTTTATTTCTCCTTTCTTTCCAAACATATGAAAACAAAAAAAATTGAAAAGATTTTTTTTTTTCCCCCCTGTTCTCCTCACCCCCTGCTCCTGGCAAGTGCTGTTTGGATGTTTGCAGATCCACAGGCCGCTACCCCTGTTACGATGAGACAACAGGTCAAAAGTGAGCTAGCTCAACATTCTTCCTCTATGAAAATACAATTAAATAGATAGAAGTCTGTGGGGAAAATACTACATGATGTAGCTATTATTTATTTCTATCCTGTTTGTTAGCTGTAGAATGTCACTTTGGCTTAACATTTTAATAACCTCCCATGTTTAGTAATTGTGTTAATAGAGCGAATTGTAATTGCATGCAATCTTTGTTTCTCTTGGAGTAGTAGTTAGTTTCTTGAGGTGTGGCTGGCTTTTTTGTTTATGTGGGGTTTGGTGTTTTTTTTTTAGGGGAATTAGTGAGTTAATTATTCAATTGCAGTGAACTGTATGAAGATGATGAATACCAGCCTGATGACTACCTTCTTCTGTTCTTTATTTTCTAGCATAGTGCTTTGAGCTCCCTGATTTCGCAAAACCTGTTTTGACTGGAAGGGGCAGTTGCACTTTACAGTTCCTAAGCACTTGGGAAAAGGGGAGGCTTACCTCCCTGATGGTCAGTTGCAGGCATTTTAAATACCACTTCTCTTGTCATCTTGTTCAAGCAGGTCTATGTGATGGCTAAATCTACTGTTGAGGATTATGGAGATGGTACTGGACAACATACACAGCAGTTAGATCATAGAGTTGGACTGACAGATAGTTGTGGACTACCTGGAAAATTCCATTTATAGACAAACTTCTTCCTAGTAAAGAATAATAGATTTGGTTTAAATTTTGTGAATACTGTTTATTCAGGATGTATTGGATTCAGGGCAGCATAAGAAACTGAAACTTTTATTGCAGTCCTTCTTGTCTTGCACTATCTTCAGCTTCAAAAAGTGATATCCAGGTAACTGATCCTATATTGGAGCTTTTTTATGTGGCAGACTTTTACGTGACATTAGTTGAGGTGATATTTTCATTTTGATTTCCAAATAAAATCTCATCCCAACATTATATAGCAAAAAGTAAGAGCATTTTAGCTGAAGGGATGGGACTAGAACATCCAATGCAGACAGGTTGGTTATCATCCCTTTCTTTATTTTATGTAGTGAGGTCATCATCAGAGGTTTTAAAGGAAAGAGTAGTGTCCTGGTTTCCAGGAGGGATGGGGTCAATTCTCCCCTGGCTCAATCAGGCACAGCTATTCCACCCTATGTGCGTCAGGCCCAGGGGGCAGCAGGGAGCTGGCTGGAAGGGGCGAGGCCACAACCGGAAGTGGGCGTGGTATCAGCATGGCAGCAGCCTATATCTGGGTGGGCAGTGCCTAGGTGCAGGTTGCAGGGGGCCAGGGTGGTGTGGGCTGTGGTCAGCACTGTACTGGTGTTTGTATCCTCCATCGTGTTACTGTTTCCCTGTTAATACCTGTTGTTCAGGTAAACAATTTTTGTCCCAAACCACGAGTCTGCCTTTTCCTTCCCATCTTCTCCCCACTGCTGTGGGGCATCAGAGTGAGTGGGCTGCCACCTGGCTCTTGTGTTGCCGCCGAGGCCAAACCACGACAAGTCGTAACTCCAATTTATGCCTATCTGGAACAGATAATGTATTTATAGTTGGAAGATACTTCAAGGAAAGGGTATGTTGAGACTTTGGCTCTATTCCATTTGGTGGAATATACTGTCACTGGAATATTTCATCATAACTTAGGTGATGAGTCATTTCTGACTCAGGCAAAGAAAAAAACAAAATCAATCTATAAAGAAACCAAACTTTGAAGTGAGTTTGACAGCCAGGACAGAATTAAAATATGGAATGTTGAAAATCTGGGTATGAAATTCTCTAGCATCTCCATTTTGTTTTTATGTGTTTACTGGATGAAGTAATGGAGAAAACCTTGCTTGAAATATCTATCTCCATTTCATGGAAACTACTGTCAATCTGCTAATAGAATAAATGATTTAATTAAATATTGTCGAAATCGTTCTTCTTTTATAACAAACAGTAGTTGACTTAAGGAAGTGCATTGTATGATAGGTTTCTCTTTCTTTTGTGCTAAATTCTTTGAACTGCTAGATTTCAGTTTACTTTACTCAGGATATAAAGGTGGTGGTAGAGGAAAGAAACAAAAATGTAAATGATAACCCTTTTGCTTGGATGCATAGACTATAGAGAAGTGAAGTCCTTGTGGCCTTTACGATAGAGAAGTAGCAGAACGTGGCCTTGTTCCTTGTCCTTTATCCTCTTCTGAGTGAGGCCTTACAGAAAAGGCCCAGCCTTAGTGCCACTGTTGAGTCCTAGATAGAGTTATATTCTACGTTCACTGTTGACTTGGTCTTGCCAGTAGTCACAAGCCATTCACAAATCAGTGCTTTTCTCTTTGAAAATGGACCTAATGAAGTGCCAGCTCTAGTTTGGTGAAGCCCTCAGAGCAACAGGAGCAGGAGAGAGAAAGATAAGAAGGATGCATATTTGTGGTGGACAAACTTATACAGCTTCATAAAGGGATTGAGAAAACTTGCAAATATTTTAATAAAACAAAACAATATTAGACTGCTACATTGTATACTAGTGATTTGCTTTATATTTTAAAGTCAAGGGCAATAGCTGAATATTTTCTAGATATACACAGGAAAATGTGAACTCAGGTCATTGTATTTGATATTTCTCTTACTTGTGCTTTCTTTCGCAACTTCCTTTAGAGGATGGGATGGGTTAATTGTTATATTTGGCTGAATCAAATTTCAAGACTATTTAAAGGCAGTTTATAATTCATCCTTCTCTTGCTGTTTTCTGTGCTGAATCATCCTGCATTTGTTAATATTGCAGTCTTAATTTTATATTACAATTGCTGGGTAATCCTTTTATTCTTTGGATTTTTGTCTTTCATCAAACTGAAGGCATCATTACCTCATCTTAGAAGTAGCAAATAAATAAATAAATCCCTGTTCTAAGGAGCATAATCCTATTAATTCTAGGGGGTTTTATTTCTACTTGCTGCTTGTTTATCTTCTAGTTGCTCCTCCCCCCCCCACCCTCTCCTCAATGTGTAAAGGAGCCAGCTGTGTTAGAGTTAGCATCTCAAGAACATGATTTGTCTCATCAGCACTTCATAATTCAGTTTTGCTGTGCTGAGACAGTAAAGAAGGACTCAACACAATGTCAGTCCTATGGGTATTCCTGCCTTTGATTATAGATTACCTTTCCTCAAGTGTTTACTGTCCTTGATGGGGCTAGACTCAAATTTATGTGTATGTTGGAAAACTCTCTGACCCCAAATGTTCATGACTACTGAAAACTTCCCTTGGATTCCTTTCCATACAATAGTTCATTGCTATACATGTGTTCTGTTATAGTTGCTGCAGCTCTCTAAGTTCTTGCTGGACCGTTTCTTTGTACTTCAGGTTCTCTCTAAATCTAACAGATGTGGTTAAGAAAGCTGATTCCATTAGCAGGTAAAATGAATATTGCTGTGGTCTCTGTGACATCCTTAGCCTTTGATTTTTTTGGCATGGGGATTAATACAGTGTATGGCAAATATTGTGGTATTGGCACTCGGCTACCGCATGTTCCTAAGGGTAACCACTGTAGGCTGAAATAGGTGGTATAAGCAAATAACCACAAGATATAATTACTTTGTTAATTAGTATAAAAGCTCTTCAGTTTTCTATAACTTCCTTTTTTGGTTTTATTACAATGAATTAGAAATAATCATTATAAATAATGAATTGAGATTTTTATTTAAACCTCTATGTGAAAACACAGTCTGGGAAAGCAGGCTTGTCCTCTCTGTGAAAATATTTTGGGGATTTAGCTCCTGCTGAGCCATTCTCTGGAGGTTGGGAGCAGAACTCAGCTTAACACCCTGTGCCAAGAACAGCATTTCAAACACAGCAGCATTTTATTGTGGAGTGTGAGAAAAAACATTTTTTTAGAAATCATGTTGACAAACACAATCTGTTAATGGTTTTTTAATGTAAAAAACAACACTTAAAAAGCAAGCAAGTTACAGAAATACCTTTCTAGGCCATGACAAAGCTTAGTATCCAACTTAGTATTCCAGACAGACAAAAATCTTTTCACTTCGGTATTGGCTTGTGGAGATAGCTCTGATGTACACTCTGTTTTCACATCCCTGTGCTGCAGCAGGCAGCCTGTATTTAGGAATGGTCAATTAGCACCATCATCTCTAATCTGTGGTATATAGTATGTTAGGGAAATAGCCATCTGAAATGTGACATAATTATGCAAAAAAACATGACAGATTTAATGGATCTCTCTACAGTTTATATTCTACAAACCTTCTCCCTACTCCCCCAAAATAAAACATGTTGGGACTGTGCTTATGAAAATGTGTAGATGCCAATTTCGAGGTAGAAGGTTCCTACAATGGCCTCACTAGTCATGAATTAATAGTCTCCGAGATGTTTGGAGTCATCAGTCAGGTTTGGTTTTGGAACAGACAAGTTGTAAAGATTCTTAACATTCAGTTGGTCATAGCTTAAGAACCATTGGTTTTGGTTGAGTTCTGGGATATATATTAATATAAACATTGCAATATAAGTAACAACTCCTGTAGCACAATGTATATATATGTCTTGGTTCAGTTGTCCTGTGTGTATCCTTTCAGTGGAGACTAAATAAAACAACCACAGATGAGATCGTACTCCAGAAAACAAGGGATAGTTGTGGATTGTAACGTTCTTGCACTGCCAGCTGTGAAACTTTGCGGGAGGATTGAGACAGAGCTAGCAGAGGAAAAGCAAGCAGAGGAAACTGGAGGGAGAATATGAAAAATTGTTAGGTTTTGTTGGTTATGTGACATTTTTTGAAGATGAGGGACTATTAAATCATAGATTTGTGTGATATAGAGCCTCTTTGTGAACTCTAGGAGCTAGGTAGCAGGGTTTTATTCAGACAGCGGAAGCACAAATACCAATGGTGTAACTGGGCATTTTGAAACCAGACGTGTATCAGCACTGGATTCTTTTAATGAAAGAGGGCATTCTTTCAATTAAATATGTTCAACTGTTGGTGTAGGCTGTAGAGTCATAGAAAAAGGTTTTGTTTTTTTCGCGCTCTCTCTTTTTTTTTTTAAAAAAATTTCTCTATTGACACAAGTTGAAAATGCTTCACATTGTTGCTAGGAATTTGTGGACTTGAATGTAAAGCTGCTGCCTTTTATGGTGCTGTTAATGCTTTCAGATTTTATAAACTTCTGATGGATTGCTGCAAACTTGAGAAAACTATGATGGCCATATTGTATTTTTGTTTAGAACAAAATACTGCAAGCTGCTTGGCACTGTGCTGAGAGTGCTTGATGCTTTTACACCAAAAGGTCTTTGGATACTGCTGCACAAACCATGCTGTGTGTAGAGCACAACAAGCATTTCATTCAGACGATTTGAGGCAGTAGGTGTATGCTAATTGAATGACTTTCTATAGTGCATTTTGCAGTACTTTAAAATTTTATACCTCTGAAATACTTCTCAGTGTATCTTTTCATTAAAATCCCATCTTTTCATTAAAATCTCATCATAGAAGAATCAACAATTCTCCTCTTAACTAGACAGCCTTGAATCTCAGGAATTACTAAAGAAGGTTAAAATACTGCAAAGTCATACTGACTTCATTGCGTCTGCAGATACAGCTTGGTTTGCACTTGCTCACTGTTCTTAATGCAGAGGTCTAATTTATGGTTATTTGCTGCTTCCTAAATTTAGATAGGACAGTGTTGCTTACGTATTTTGGAAACAAAGGTGAGATATCTTACAGTTTGCTTTGGATTTGAAAGTAATTTTTTGTAAAGTACTCATTAAGTTAAATTTTAAAAATAGACTCTTCTGAATTACGTTTTGGAAGTGAACTTCTTTTTGTTTATATGGCATGTTTGTGGGCCAAGTCCGGAAGGGTACTCATATAGAAATGTTGTGTTGCTAATCTGACTCCTTAGTGCTGACAAAATGCAACTAATAAGAGTTAAAAAGTACCCCTTAGAACCTGTTCAGATAGGGAAATATTTTGTATGAACCTTCATTCTAACTTTTCTGATGCTGTGCAGAAAACACAGGTGCAGCTTTGCCATCAGAGGCAGGGTGGAGTGAGCTGGAAGAGATGTGAGGCAGGATCCTGTTTGGTTGTTCATCCTGCTCATACCTAGATGGAAAAGTCTGTATTTTGGTTAGATTTCACCGAGTTAAAAGGACGTAAGAATTGGATTGCTATTCTGATTTCTGTTTCAAGTATGGTGAAATGATGTAGCGATGAAAAGATGGGTAGAATTTTTATTTTTTTTTAATGGGCCATATGTATCAAAACAGCATGTGGGAATTTACATACAGAGGTGAAACAATACCAACACTTGACACCACTCACCACTGGCCCCAGTTACGGTCTAACCAGGACATGAGGGTGGAAGAGCCCTTCTTTTATTCTGTTCAGGAAAGTGTAGTTATTTGAGGAGAATGCTTTCACTAAGTGCTCATTTTCTTGGTTGGTCTTCTGTATAGTTACCGTACAGATGAGGAGACTGTAAGTTAATAATTAATCAGACAAACAACTGAAGAGCAGTAAATAAATACTACATTTTAACTTTTAACTTAAATAAAACAGTCCAAGATTTTTAAAGTATTTTTAGTGCTTCTTTTGTTTTTCTGTAAAGTGTGTGTGTATAAAAACTTTATTATGAAAAATTAGTCATAATCTTGGTTCTGACAGTGACAATTTCTGTAATACATCATATATAACTAACTTTCCAACTTTCCTCTGCTATTCCTAGTTTTTTGATAAAGAGTTGATAGTACTTCTATCACAACAGTCCAAAAAAAGCAACCTTTTTGAGTAGCAACACGGCAGGAACAACTCCACCTTTTTTGTTTCCTTTTTCAAGCTTCTTCCTGCGCTTTTGATCTTTCTATGAGCTGAAATGGTAGCAGATTTAGGCCTGCACTGCAGTTTAATTACTCTTGGTCAATCTTGTGTTACCTCATGTGCATGAAAGATTGTGTTTTCTGAGTTAGTAGTTCACCAGTATATTGCATGGCTTTTTTAGACCTCTTCATGCATATGATATGGCGTTAACTCTTATTCTAAAATAGGAAACACAGTCAAGACTTTCTGCTGTTTCATTCATGTTTATAAACATTAAAGGGCAAGACATAATTTTAGATTCCACGAGGTTTTCAATTATTTGAGTTCAGACTACTCCAATCTAAATTCATCCTTAATTTACGTTACTTTTAACTCCATGTATTAGAGAAAGAAATCTTACACTTCGTTTGTGTGTTAAGCAAGGTTCTATTCGCGAAAGACCATCACTTGGTGCTTGCGACTGATGATTCATCCTGTCCAACCAACCAGTGTGGAAATAGTCAAGACTACAACTACAGAAGAGCCCTTTTCTAGCTATATTTGTTAACTTCATCAGTTTTTTTGTACTAGAGTAGCAATTCTATTGACCACTAGCTTTTCCTTCCATCTCTTACGATGCGCTGTCACTGTAGCTGAGTCACTGCCTTTGGCCAGCACAGGCCAGATGCTAGATTTGCCTTTTGGCTGTTCTTTTCAGTTGTGGCCTTTGCTATTCGCTTTGATGTTAACTCATATCAGACAGAAAAATACTTGAGTGCAGCTTTCGGAACTGAACTTCATATTTGGCTGCTTGTATTTGCCAAGCAGCTGACCAACTCAAGGCACTAGTGCTTGCTCAAGAAAAGGAAGGAATGATGTTTTGTTTTGTTTTGTTTTCCTCTTATAATACCCATTTGCCTTCTCTCTCATCTTACCTTAAAAGAAATCTCAATTTTTCACCTTCAAAGTCCTGTGATGTGTGTCAAAGCTCGCTGCAGGTTTTGTTTTCAGCCTGCCTCACTGTTATTCTGGGAAGCTTTCCAAATGGCACCTCTCTAATGATGTCTACTTCTACAAATATGTGAAACTGTGTCATTTACAGATAGAAGAGCAATATGTCATTTTATGTGTCACCTACTTAAAAAAAAATTTTAAATTCACCTTAAATAACCAGAGGGTTTTTAAACTGTTGAGTTTTTAAAATAATTTTTTATTTTCTTAATTCTTATCAGTGTAGCGAGAAAGAAAAATATTTAAGTACCTTGTAAATATAGCATGATTGGGAAGCTTAAAAAAAATTAAATTGAAATGAAGAAAATTGATTTCCTGTGTGACCCACTGAGTTTTTGAAATTGAAATATTTCTTAAAAGAAATAATTTTCTTTCTTTTATTGAGTTAATAGACCGCTATATAAAAGTTTCAGAAATGTATAACTGAATGAGAGATAGTGTGTTTGTGTAGTGATTTTAATTAACAACATGTACTAAGTATTGATAAATATACCAGGTTACCCGTATTTGTTGGTATGTTAGGTAGCAGTTATTTGCTGACAAATTAGTCGCAACCTTAAAACATGATTTAATTTGTCAAAAAACGACAATTTGTTTCTTACTGATGAAACTGAGGAATTATTCTGGGTCTCTTTAAAGTTGGATTGAAATTAGGTAGTTTGGGAATTTGGACACAAATTTGGACACAAAAGAATATGTATTAGTTCCTAGTAAATATTCTGCTAAAGCACAATAACAAAGTGTTGTGCATAATTGGCAGCTGCTTGCCATTTAGAGCTTGAATAGAACTGTTATTTAAGATCATTAATAAGAACTTTGTCAGCATTGATTGCAACTTGCAAACTCTTTGTCTACTGTGACTGACTTAACTCTATGCTAAAATTAAACTCCTTCAAATGTTTTTGAGAATTACAACTGAAAACCACTAAGTGCTGATGTTGTTGCTGGCATCACTTTAAGCCCCTTCATTACAAATTGTTTTGCAAAAAAAAATACAGAAAGCTTGTGATAAAATAATAGCATACCACAGATTTAGCAGTGTTGAAGTAAGACGTTTTTGGCTTGTTGTTACGCCACTTGATTTTTGTTCAAATGAAGCTGGACAAAAGCTTTCTCCTATCTCAGCCCTAGAGAAAGGCTGGAGCATAGACCTGGATATTGCAAAGTGGCAGGATGCAAGCAGTCAGATCTTTTAATTCTAATTGTAGGTTCTCTTTGTTTGTTTAATTTTGTTTTATAACTGGAATCTGCAGCTGTGGCATATCCCATGAAGAGCAGTTTTTTGCATATGCGATGTTTTAAATTGTTTCTAAAGAAATTGTTGTTGTGAGCTGACCTTCAAGGCTGTACTGCGTAACAGAAAGAAGTGGATCATTTACAGAACTTGGATTAGCAAAAGAAATATAAATTCAAAGGATCATGGTTGTGTTCAATTTGCGGGAGGAACATGAACAAAGAAAGAGGAAAAGGGACCTGGCATGGTTATGAAATATAAAGGAGTAACTGGGTCTCTAGGGAGTTAGTGTGTACTTCATGGCTGCAGGATGAGGGAGAACATGAAAAGAATGAAAAATACTGGAGTGTGGCCAGCGAGGTTGGGCTTTGAGGAGGATGAGTCTACAGGACACAGCGTACTTGTGGGAATCTGGGGAGATGCAAGGTCACGAACAGTGGGGGAAAATGAATTTGTAGTAAAAAGTTAAGGCGTTTGTAATATATATAGTGGCATTTTAGGGATTTATTTCTGCTGCTCTGTTATCCCTACACGTCTTCTGTGATGGTTATCATAGGTTATTCATATGCCACTTGGGGGATGGAGATGTTCCTAAGCATCAAATGGCTCCAAAGCACCTAGCAAGGATGGCGGGTGTGAATGTTGATCATTAGCACAGAATAGCCCTCCTCTCTGGCCTATGGAAAATTAACCCATTTTTCAGTTGATTGACTGAGCTCAGTGCACACTGTTTCTGGGTTGCATAGCTCCATCTGAATCTCTGAGTTTTATTCTTCACTGCTGTTGTACACATTGTGGTTTATCGTGTGTCAAGCAGAGGAAAACTAATTTCATGTCTTGCAAGTGGTGCTAATGCAGTAGGTCATGCAATAATGATCATCGCTCACTGATGTGTTAAAAGGCAAGTCGTTTTCAAAGAGAGATGAAACAGGATTCTCAGCTAGGCATTATTCACCTTGCTGCTTCCTGTAAGACACCAAAAGGAACTAAATGTAAATGTCCTGTCCCTAATTATGGGAAACTGTAAGTAGAATTTGTTTATTGTGTTCAAAGAGAACTGCAGTTTTTGTTAGGAGAGAAGGGTGGTTGTTTCCCAGCACACAAAGAAATAGTGAAGAGTTTTGCTCACCAGCTGGTATTTTTACTGTGTTGCTAAGTTATGGATATACAAATGTTAATTGTGTCCAAAGACTTTTGCTGTTTGTGTTTTTTGTTGTTTGTTTTTTTTTTTTTTAATGTTCTTATAGTTTGATCCTTCCTTCATGCCTCAGAGTTTTTGTTATAATTTGTGAAGCTTTCCACAGCTTTGCAAAGTGCGTATCTTTGGGAACCAGTGCCCTACATGGCTTACACTGGTTTTGGTAAATGTCATAGAAGAGTGCAGTGTGGGTTATTATGAGCAAATATGTGATTGGCTATTGTGAAGTTAATTTATGATTGGAATAATTGCTCAGGCATACATCTAACCAGTATACGCTCGAAGCACATCACGGCTGCTACTGCGTGCTATGTGGTTAAGCAGCATCCTGAAGTCTTCAAGTATATGAATAAGTGCATTGCTGTCAGAACTAGGAAAGTTACCATCGCGCTCAAGCATCCTTTCAGCCCTCCTCTTAATTAAATAAATACAGACCCATCTGCACATCTGACTACACAATGTTCCCCAGTTCTTCTCTAAACTTTATCAAACTTATAAAAAAATCATTAAAAAAGCTGAAAACTGACATTATATGCCTAAAGTCTTGTATCAATAGTAATTACAATGTATATGTGCTCTAGCAAATCTTGCATTTGAGGAGAGCTCTTTCATGTAGTAGGCAAAGGTCTAACAAGGGTCCTTGGCTAAGGATTGAGGGTTAGATATACTTGAAGGAGCAATAGCATGCATGTTCTTAAAAATTCAGCGAAATTAATGTTTACAAGATCTTATTAGGATTTGTGGTCGCTTTCTACCACTAGACACTTTTGCATCGATGCTGCATGATTTGCTAAATTATATGGTTTCTTTCAAACAGGAATTAAGCTGGAGAATTTCCTCAGTCATTTTTATGTTATATGATAGTAGTAGTCTCTTCTGGTTTTATAATCTGTTTGTGTATAAAAATCAATACGTATCAGCAGTAGTTTTCTGTCTATAATGTGTTTTGGAAATCAATGACTGATTCAGAGCATACAGCTTCTCAATGATGAGAATATTCCAGGACTACTCAGATATTTTTTTTTTTTTTTTTAATGTGGAAGGTGCCTGAGAGCATTTCTGGTCTGTTAGATCATGCATGCTTTGTGCACAAGCAGAGGGAATTTAGTGTAGTGTAACTTCAGCTGAAATTATTAGTAGTATTGGAAGGAGAGAGTTCCTTCTATGGCAAATGAGAAACAGTTTTGAGTGTTTTTACACAGTTCTTTTGTCAGTGCAGCTGAACGTTGATTCATTAGTATTTCAAAAGTAGGAAGAACTAAACATATCTAGCTACTGATGTGTGCAAGACTTGGTGTTTAGTGTGGTCAGAGGAAATAGAATGTATTTCCCTCATGCAAGCGAATTGAGATAACTAGCTGTGAGTTAAGAGAAAAAGAGGGTTTTGGGTTGTACTGGGTTTGTTTTTGTAAAGTGCTTGAGACAATTTGGTACTTCCTTAACATGAACAGTAATCGTCTATTTTTCTTTTCTGTCCTTCTAATGAAACCATCAATCAGGGAGGTGCAAAACAATTCAGGTAGTAATAAGATAAAAAATTACTTTATGATGTGTTCCTGCTCTTCCGTGGAAACTTATGTCTTAAACATATGTGTTAGTAGGACAGATTTCTTTAAAGCAGTAAGAAAACCAAATATTAGCAGTGATTAGAATATATGTTTCTCTAGACTTGAAGAACACTTAACAATGTTCTGTACAAAAGGTCAGTCTTAATAAATGCTTAGTGACATACAAGGATAAAATTGGAGAACCTCAAGTGGAGAGATTAATAGGCGCACCAAAGACAGGGGTTAAGAAAAAAAGATTTTATTCCTTTTAGTTTATGCCTCTTTTTTTTCTGGCTTGATTTGTTTTTGTGGTTTTATTTTGTTTTTTTTTTGTTTGTTTGTTTGCTTGGTTTTTACTTTTTTATTTGCTTGGTTTTTGGATTTTTTTTTAATTGGTTATTTGGTTTCAGTTATGGGAAGGGAGAAGGAGAGGCTGCATTATGATCTAAACTGCATTCCATTACCGTGGAATGCACCGTTAGACTGCCCCGGATGAATTCTTGCTTCCAACTCAGCAGTGATGGCAGAGTTTAAAAATATATTTTTTAAAAAATAAATTAAAAATTTCAGTCTTAATCTGAAAATGTCTTCTCATACCCCTACAAATATCCATTGCAGTCCTCGGTGTATTTTATCAGTGTTTAATTGTGTTCACCATTATAAATCTGTGCCTTATTGCTAACCTGCATGTATTTATTTCTCCTTTTTGTCCTGTTAGATTTTGTTATACCTTTGAGAAGAATTCTAATAATAAATTCCTTTCCCCTCATGTAGTGGGCTATACGATTGTCATCCAGTGAGCTTTCAGTCTTCTCTTTGACAAACTGAATAGATTGACCTCTATAAATCTTTTATCAGTAGCGATGTTTTTCAATCTTGTCGTCATGCTCATGGTTCTCTCTTGAACCCATTTGTGAATGTCTTTGAAATGTTGGCAGCAGAACTGGACATAGTGATTTAGTAGGAGTTACCAAGGCAATACAGCCTTCCTATTCCTTCTTGATATTTCCCAGATTATATATAAACCATTAACTATTTTATGCTCTGCAGCTGTGATTCACTATGACACTTGGTGTTTGTCAAGCTAATTACTTCCAAGAATAAAATTGAGTCTTGTTTTTTGTTCTTGGATGTGACCTTCCATTTATTACCCCAAAAAATAGGTTCAGTGGAAGCTCTGGCTAATGTGTCAGTTTTTTGTCTCCCCTCTCCGTGACCTGAGCAAACTCCATCAACTGCAGTATTGCATTTGCTCCCATATATACATTGCATTCATATTAAGATAGCAATTAATTTTTGTGGCATCCTTCCTACAAGCATTTGATAATATGCTGTTCAAAATTAAAAATCGATCAGACAGGCAGTTCTTAATTTGGACTGAATCGAAATTTTACTGGTTAGATTTGGAACATAGAACAAAAATATAGTGTTTGTGAGATAGAAATAAAACTTACAGACAAACAAGAGGTAGGTTAATAAAAAAAACGCGGTAAAATACAGCCAGACATGGATTTTAAGGGCCTCAAGCACCTTTTAGGCTCCTGCGCTTTGGAAAATTAATACAATTTTTCTGAAAACATTTTGTAGCCCTTTTATAAGTAGGGAAATTAGCTTGTTTGCTTTAGATCACTGCTCACTTTTGATTCTAATTAAAAATCAATGTGAAAGTCTTTAGGCTTCATATCTACTTTTCCTTTGTCCAAGTTGCCAAGTGGTAAAGAAAAAATTTTTTACTAGAATAAGGAAAAAAGTAGTTCCTTTTTTTTTAAAGAGCTTGTTGAAAATTGTGAGGGACTTTTCTATGAAAAAGATCGGACACATGAACTACTTTTTAATTCTTTAAAGCATTTCCTGAGTTTTGATTAAAATTTTCAGTCTCTTTATGGCATTTTTTTTTCAAGAATGGAAAAAATTGATTCTTTGAAAAAAAAATTTGATGGAAACAAAAATCCTACAGTAATGTTTTTAATTTAAAAATAGGATGGAGGGGTGGAACAGTATGTGTTGGTCTTTTGTTTGGTGGTATGCTGTTTTCTTTATAAAGTTGCTGTAGACTTATGTTAGTGTAGAAAGGAGATCATATCTATCAGTTACTTTTTCCTGTTCAGTGCTTAACTTGTGTATATTGCGTACTTATATTTATGTATTTTTAAATATGTATATATGTGTAACTCTGTACTCTGGGTTACACATAACCCAGAAGTCTGTTACAAATACATTCAACACAGGTCGATATGCTGCCTCCGTAGTATGTGAAAAAATCTCCATGTCATGCAAATCAATAGTACTCTATTACTATGCTAGCCTGAGGAGCGTGGAGCAACAAAGACAACGTAATAAAAATCCTAGGGTCACTTCAGCGATTGAGGCAATCCTTGGAGAATACAAATGAGTTGAAGGCTTATTTTGAAATTATCATCTAAACTGGAGGTTTGGACATACTGCAACTCCACTAATTACCATGTATGCTTCAGGGCTTCTGGAAGGGCAGAAAGCTGCTTAATTGGTTAAGCAAGCAGAAAATAAGAAAGGCAGATGTACTGACTTCTTGTCTTTTTTTTAACCTCATCCATCTATTGGCTGATGTCTGTCATAATTGTGTATTTTATAGACCTATATGCCCCCACAAGCAATTTTTTCTTAATTTTTTTTTTCCTTTTTATATTATTAAGACATACTTGGACTAACCACTCGGGGGAAAAAAAAAGATATCTCAGTGTTAAAGAAAACATACAAGGCGTAAAATGTTGGAGAGCACTGTGTGCTTTTACAGTGGAAATGAAAATAGGAGTGTCTCAGTGATGTTTGCTGATCTGCAGTCTCCTGCAGAATATGCTGTTTTAAGATGTAGAGACTATGTGTATAGAAGTAGAGCTTAAAAGCGGAACCCACAAGATTCCACTGCTGCCCCTCCCAAAAAAAACCCCAAACCCCAATGATACAAACTCAATGAAACAAACCACCATAGCAAAGCCTAGGAACTTTAAAGACCACTACATTTAATAAAATTTGTTGTTTTTGGAAATACTGTATTAATTAATTTTAATTTCTTTGATTCTTCTAACAAATGCTTTCTGTGGGAGGTTGTCAGCTGTCGGGCTGTAAAACGTGACTGCTATGAAATGCGTATTCTTTTGTCCATTACTTTTGCTACATTTTTAACTATCAGTCACAGAGAAGTGGTAGCCTAATTAAGAATAATGATGCCTAATTAAGAATAGTTATACAGGTTTAGACTTTGCTCTTATTGACACAAACATTGTGTCTTTGCCAAGTAGTTATCTAATCTTGAAAGTTTACAGGAAATCACATTTGTTAAATAGGTAAATACTGCTTTTGTCTATCATCATATGAGATAAGAGAAAATAGCAAGACTTTGAGGTTTATTTTATCAATTGAGTTTAGTGGTTGCATTGCTACAATGTACATGTGTTTATATATTTAGCCAAATTAGCAAAGTAGTTGATGAATTGAAGGAGCTAAGTGTCCACTTCTAACCATGCAGTAAGCCTTGTAAACGAATGTGAGATCTCAGAGTTTTGGTGAAGCCCAGCAGTGGAGTTGGCTACAAGAGAGATGCTGAGCATGTGTCCCCATCACCCCACAGCAGAGGCTGCTGGTCGACACCATGATCTCAGACTGGTCATCATCACTGCTGCACTCGCTCAGCACAATTTGCAGTTTCCATAATCATAGAATCATTTAAGTTGGAAAAGACCTTTAAGACCAACTGTAAACCTAACACTGACAAGTCCACCACAAAAACACATTCCTAAGTGCCACATCTACCTGTCTTTTAAATACCTTCAGGGATGATGACTCTACCGCTTCCCTGGGCAGCCTGTTCTGGTGCTTGATAACCCATTAAGTGAAGAAATTTTTCCCAATATCCATCCTAAACCTCCACTGGAGCAACTTGGGGCAGTTTTTTCTTGTCTTACTGCTTGTTACTTGGGAAAAGAGACTGACCCCCACCTTATTAAAATCTCCTTTCAGGTTGTTTCAGGTAGAAAAAAATCTTCATTTCAAGGTTCTAGATCATCCTGAATATGGGATAAAGAGTGATTTAGGGCAGTATTTAGGCACTTTCTGTATTGCTGTGTATAGTATCACACTAAGAATGCATATATGCCAGTGTTGTTATGAATGCATGCAGACACATACATTTCTTATCCAAACTTGGAATATGCAGCTTGTAAAATACTTGAAAGAGGCAATGGTAACACGTCATATGAATTCTAGTATCTTGTACCTTAAAAACATTTAGTACTAGTAAGATTCTCAGTTTTCCTGTAGCACCTCATTTACTCCTACTCGTTGGACCTGAAAATTATCAGTGGTGCCCTTAGAGTCGACAGTGTTGTTTTGGTATCTATCTAGGATCGATGACTGATCTAGATACTAGCCTTGAGAGTTGTTACTGGAGCATTTTTTGCTAGTAAAACTGTGCTAGAAAAATGTGGGAAATTGATTTTCCTAATTTTTTAATTAAAAATAAGATTATTCAATGATTTTCCTTTATTGTGAACGCGCCAAAGGTAATAAATTTTCCTGAATGTGGAGTTCGCCCCTTTATTACTTCTGACAGGACCTACAAATAAAACAAATCTTAAAATGCATTGATTAAGGCTGTTTCCTAAATAGTTGATGTTTTGCTAAAATGATGTGGCTGATTCTCAAATAGTGGCTGTAAAGGGATTGGTTCACTTGCTTATTAAAAAAAAAGAAAGAGAAATTGCTTATTTCCCATAAGTGGTCTATTAAATCACCACAGCATTGCCGTCACACTGAGATGATTTATTTCCATTATATTCTTGTGTTTGCAGCATTGATGTACTGTAGAGAAGCATGGTTCTGATTTTCCCGCACAGAAGGTCAGCAGTAAAGGAGGGAACAGGCAGTTACGTACTTCTCATAATGCGAGAACAAAGGTTGGGCCTCCACTGAGTGCTCAAATATAGAATGACTGTGTTATACAGCTGCAGAGTGCCACAGAAAACCCCTTCCCTCCCAAAGGAAAACCAGCCCCATATTGACAGATCAGTGTGAAGATGCTTTACTTGAAATAATGCCAGCAACAGTCACCTGTTTTTGGTTCATTTATGTCTAGAGGCTCAGTTCTGCACCCTACATTGCTTTCTCAAATTGCTCCAGTACTGCACAAGATATTAAACAGTCTGTAAAGCATTCTGGGCATTCTTGCAGAAAAAACTCAGACTGAGAAATAACATAACGGATGTCTGTCATAAATGTTAATTGAATCCAGACTTCATTTGGAGTTATTATTATATATTTTAATAATATATAATTATGTATTTTTAAAAGATATATTTTATAATTATATATAATATAGCATTGAGAGCTTTCATTTATCTGTTATAAGACATAGAGGTTTATTTATAACTCCAAATTCACTCACATCATGTATTTGTACTTTTTTGTCACTACTACTAATAGTTTTTCACAAACCATGCTGTAGTTGGTGCATTTGCCCAGGCTTGGTGGGACATCTTCAAATTTTGGAAGAGGACAGAGATTGCCTAACCAGTGTTAATGAACTTGCCAAGTGGTGGCAGCTTGTAAAATGAGATAACTGCAATAACCTCTGATATTGCTAATATTAATTTCCACAGGCTCCTTCTCTCCTCTGTGTCACTCATTTATTTTGTGCAGTTCATACAGCTTGTGTTTCCCAAGTCTTTGACCAGTTTGCTCCCTGGTGTATTGTCTTATTTTACTCTTTGAGTACGTATCTCACTTGGACCTTTTAAACCTACTAACATTTTTTTCCCCCAATAAAAATAACCTTTCTCCATTTCATTCCCCACCCCACCTCTTTTTTTTTTTTTAATTTTAGCCAGTAACATAAAAATATTCCATTTTAAAATGAAATTTCAAATAATGAAAAGCTGTATAATTCTAGATACAATGTATTTTACTGAGTGAATAAAACTAAGAATAATGAATTTTTATATGGAAAGTCAATGTCATCTTCAGTGTTTTTGTACTACTGAATAGTTCAGTCTACAGAATTCCAAAGAAATACTTTTAAGACATTGTCCTAGTTTGAGTTTGTCCTAGTTTGAACCAATTTTCTGTTTTACTTTTTTAACTGGGCCTCTTCTAACTGGGAGCTTGATACAGTTTTGTATATACTGTATCTATTTCATTTTTTTTCTTTCATTTTCATTTTAGCATTAATACTTCATTAAAGTAGTTTAGTTCATTCTAAACTTGTAAATCTCCTTATCTCTGTTTCTCCTTTCTTTTTGGGGAGAGTAAGGGCCATCTGTCAGTCTGGTATTGGTTAAAACCATGACAGACATTAATCAAACATATTAATGTAACTTGGGATAGAAGGTGAAACCAGTCAGTAGCTCTCAGTGCTTCTTTGTCCTTCAAATTCTTTCGTGTAGCATTGGTATAAAATATAATGATATTACATCCTGGTACTGGATCAGTCATTTATTGTGATGCATCTAAAATAATTTTGTTTCAGATGATGGAAGGCAGGACTTCTGGCTTAACACAGTATGTAGTATAAAAACCATGTTTTTTTGCTGTGAGAAATAAAGCATATAATTTTCATGTATTTATTTAGACTGAAAGAGACTGAAAGAGACAGTAACCCTTTGTGAATGGAAACGACGTGAAGAATGACTTTGTTTTTAAGACCTATTTAATACTTGATTTAAGATATTGAGGAAAAAGAAAACAACAAACCAACCCACAATACTACTAAGAACTAAGAATGAATGGGGAAAAACTGTTGTATAGTAAAATATGTTCAAATCTGTGATTGAAGTAGAGAAAGAATGCAGAATCCTGAGATTTCCACCTCCCCTCCCAGGCTCAGAAAAACTGTAAATATTAATATCAAGCACAATACCATTATTGGGAAAAACCCATCTTGAATTCAAAGACTGACTTAATAAATGTAGTGGGGGTGAACTGCAAGAATGTGGTAGAATAGTTCTCATTCATCAAGGCAGTATTCAATAGCAAATGTTTAAGAAAGAAAAAGCAATTTACTACTCAATAAAGAATCTTTAGTATAGTTCTTAAATAATTTTTTATTATAGTTTCTGTACATAGTTTCTGTAATTTTGTATTGCTTTATGAATAGGAATAGATATAGATGTTTTGCCTTACCTGGAGGATGTTACAATCATGGCACATGGTCTGTTTCCTTATGGATCAGAGTTAAAAGACCTTGCTGCATGTTCTGTTTACAAGACTTGCTCTCTCTTTGACTTTGGGCAGAGCATCTATATACACCACCTTACATAAAAATTATTTACTGGTTCTTCAGTACATTCTCTTCTAAGTTATTTGCTTATTTTTTATGATTAAAAAATTTCAAATAATGTTTCAAATAAGAAATTGTTGAGATGCCAATGAGAAAAGTTGGAGACAAAGCGCCCAGCTGGGTGACTGATACTTGGGATGACCAAAATCTTTCTGCAGTCTGACTTTCATGTTCTGAGAAGTCTGTCTATTCTTGTATGCTGAAAGCAATAATTACGTCCTGCTTTGAAAACTCATGGCAAAGCAGCTTTGTGGCAAGCCAATGCATCATCACGTTTGATGGGCTGAATCATCTTGTGATCCTAAACTGACAGATGGTTTTGGGCAGTTCATGAGGCATTTAGTTGGTGTGGTGCAAAATGCAACCTACAGGTCAATAATACTTGGGTAAGCATCAATTAATAACCAATGGGCAATACTATTACAGAATCAAAGAATGATACAGGGTTGGAAGGAACCTCTGGAGATCATCTAGTCCAACCTCGAGTGACATTTTTTTTTGAGTTGTCCAACTGAAATAAGTTAAAATGCTTTCAGATTGAAGGCATGTTTCCTGTGAAGTAAAGGTCTGATAAAATTGGCCTTGTACAACGAGTCAGATGTTTTGGCTTTGGCAGGAAAAGGTATCAAAACAAAGGCCCAGTTACCAGGGGGACACTCCCCATCCCCCCAGACACCAGCATCATAGTTTTTTAATGTGTTTTAAATTTTTCTGCTATTTTCTAGTAATATTCTGCCATGGTATATGGCTTGTGTTCCCACTGAAGTAAATTTCAAAATTGTCGGTGACTGATAGAAAAAGTCCGTGAAAAATGTCTCAAAAGCATTGGTTTCATTTTTGTAAATTGAATTTGTTGGCCAAAAAATAAAATGTATAATTATTTGCTTCAGTCTTAGTTTTAGAGAGACTGGCGTCTCTTTACATCAATTTCATTACATTTATTCCTTCTAACGTGCTCTAAAAAAGATGTATTACCCAAATTCTAAGCCAAAATTGGAAGATAAGCTCTTATGAATATAGAGAAACAAAATCAAAATTCAGTGTGCAAATGTAACAACAAAAAGCTCAATGCTAGCTCTTGCTATTTTGCATTAATATTTTTGCTGTGCTTACAGTACTTGTTTTCTCAAATGTCTCACTTGGGTTTTTTTGACTTGTAACTCTGTGCTGTTCTTCTATCAGAAATTTCTGAATAAATAATAGCAATTTTATATTGAAGTTATTATTGCTGTTAAATAGGGTAAGAAGAAATGTTTGCTTCTTGTAGTGTGAAGTGGGATGGTTTAGTTTTACGTGTCTTTTTTGGGAGACTGCTATCAGTAAACCAAGAGGGTTTGAGCAAGTTGTCGGTTAGGTTCAGCTCTTAATGAGTGGGCAGCCCCACAGAACCACTGTGGAGTTTGGCTCAGGTGTAAGTAATTTTTAATTTTTTATTTTTTTTTAAAACCTTTCAAAAGAAGTCCATACTTGCCAGAATGTCAAACCTGGCAACTATTTACAGAACTGCTTTTCTTGTGTACTGCTTGTTAGCATTGTGTTTGCTTCTTACAACTGCACCTACGCTTCCTGAGAGCCTTAAAAACACACTTGAAGTGCCAGATCACTGTCCTCCTGTGCCAATACTAAATATAAATTTTTCCACATGAGTCAACTGAGTGAAGATCAGACGTTTTAAAATGAGTTTGATTTTCATTTGCCTGAAGGCTGCTCTGCTAAAAAATTTTCAGTGACCTCATAGCTGAAAGTGACTGAAAAATTTGTCCTTTTAGCTATTAAATGACTCAATTGTTCTGCCTAGCTTTGTGAACTAGAATTATAATTTTTGTATTCTAATTTTTGTAACTTGATTTTTGATTTGAATGAAAATTGCTTAGACTGTACTTGTTGGTGCACCTCTTTGGCTAAAATTTTCCTAATGCATTTCTAGGATATGAAAATGCTGTTAAACTAGATTGATATGCTAGCGTAGAAGGAAAAGCCTCTCTTTGGGTTCAACTTCATTTTGTTTTCTCTCTGAAGTTCTGAAACTAATGTGCTGTGCAGCCTATCTTTCTTCCTGCAACCTCTGTTTTGTTGTAGCTGGCTCTAGCAGCTCCAGCGTAACACATCATCTTAGGTTTTTCTAGCAGGAACTTGTCATCTTGAAGAGAATAGAGAATTTGCCAAGATGTCCAGGCTATGGGGGCATCTTTTGCTGGTGGAACAGCCAAGTCCTCCCAACCCCTATGGGATGCTATGTATCCATTAGATATGGATGAGATTTGTACTTGCAAAAGTGCTAAGAACTAATAAAGTGAAATCATTCTGCTTTCCGTAGTACACCAAGTAGAAACTGTGTTTGTCACTTATGAGTCATCACAGGTCTCAGCTCCAGCAGGAAGGTGTTTATTAGGGTGCAGCATGGCTGCAAGACACAGTGCAATTAATTATTTAGCTCCCTCTCTGTGAGTGTCTGGGTTCAGGATGATAATCTTGCTTGGGTATATGTTGTGACTGGAGAAGCTAGAGCTCTGTCTTCGATATGTCATAATTTCTTGAACATAATTTCTTGGCAGCCCAGAGTATAAGAGTTGGGCCCTGGGCAGCCTCTGCCTTCATCAATACATTTCTTTTGTACCTGGGATTCAACAAATGCTGAAGTGTTTGTCCACATTAAAAGATAAATAAGTTGCTGTAAATTCCTTAAGTCTTCCTTTCCTTAGTGGTATTAAATTATTTCAAAAACCCCTTTCATCTTCTGTGAGAATGCGGAAAAATGTATTTATATTTGTACTGGGTAATTGTTAAGAAGGGAAGATCTGTGAGATCTGTTGGATTAAATAGTGACTGTAAACAGATTTCTTTGCTGCAGGACTACTTTGGAGCGAGGGTGTTTTCATTCACTCTTCCTTTCACATTTTTCTTTATTAAGGTGCAGTTCAGCTGAGATTGAATTCCTTTTTGGCTGTCCATAAATTGTGAAACAGAAGGATGCAGAAGACTATCCCTTGCCTTTTTGTACATGAGTGATAAGAGCTAAGATCATTACTACGATATTGCTGCAAAGATGAGTTCAGAGGAAAAGAGTGTATCTCCAGCTCACAAAACATCCACTCCATCACATAGAAGTGCCTCCTCTTCATCATCGTCTCAGAGGGACAGGAGGCAGGTAAGGGAACAATCTTGGCATTTATAATGTCTGGTGAAATGATTCATTTATTTCTGTAATGTGGCTGTTAGTTCTCTCTAGCCCTAAATTCACTCGCTTATAGCACTGGATGATATCACTGTAGCCAAGAACTGCTGATTTTTTTAAAAATAATTTTTCCCACACTTTCTAAAGTGGGACACCACATGTAGCACTGGAGAGGGAAGGATATAATCACATGAGCGAGCAGGAAACACACTTTGAAGTCTTTTGGGCGGTGTTTTTTTTTTTTTTTTTNTTTTTTTTTTTCACAGGGTGAACCTACAGTTGCTTCAAATTGTTTCATGTCCTCTGTGAATCTCTCTTTTTAATTTTTTAAAATATTTTTTAATCTAACAGCAGAGATGTCTTACCTTTTTACAAGGTGATATTTCAACTCTATCTAAATATCATATTGTTCATCCTTGATGGAAGCACCTAACATCTTAAATATCTTACAGTGATTGTCCCATGTTACGTAGTCTTAATCAAGTTATATTAGACTTCCATTTTCAAGAGATCCTTATCTGTGTGGATGTAACACAACTTCACTCCAGGATCTTTTTGAGTTGAGGGCTGTATTATTTCCCTTCTAAACAACTTTTCCTGTGGCTTTTTTGCGGGCTGAGTGTACAGTCTGGCCCTAGCATCAGTGGGAGCACTTCAGAAAGTATCAGAGCTACCCAGTACATTTCAGAGAGGTTGTTACATGTATATTTACAAATGCAAAGATTGATACTAAGAGTTTGATTAGAACAGAATAGTACTTTTAAACTTTGAATCCTGGAAACCTGGAATGCTAAATCAGCCTTGGAGTTAGTTTAACATCATCATATTTAGAAAAGAAATGTACAAAATGTAAGAATATAACATCTTTACAGTTTTAATTATCGTGAAAATATTTTCATTAATGCAATACTGTCTTCTTTTCAACTCACAAGGAAAGCTCTTGCTGAAGTAGTTTTTTTTTTCTCCTTACCTGATCTATAAAACTTTTGAAAATGGAGAGTTTTGATGAAAACTGTAACATTTACAGCTTTGAATGCAAATAGTCTCACCATAAGGTATGTTGAAAATGTTAAACCAGGAAAAGAATCCTGGTGTGTGTTCAATAACAGGCAGAAAATGTGTCTGGAACTTTTTTAATTAGTTTCATTGCTATTCAGTGAAGCCAGAAATTATGTTCTCAAAGGTGATAAATATTTTCTCTTGTATGCTGTACAGGATTTAGGAGAGCTGTACTCAGTTAAGTCCTGGTTAGTGTGTCACCTTCTCTTAGTTTTTCACTAGTTTCATCAGCAGCTTGAATTTTGATATCTTTTGTTTAAAGCATCAGTATATTTTATCTCCTGAATTTAACCCCAGTTTAAACCTGTAGGACTTGCTGAGCTCAGCTAGAAGCACGTCCTCTGAGTTCTTTTTCTAATTAGGTAGTTTGGTATGATTGTGCAATGGAGAATGAAAAAAAATTACCTTCTGAGAATATATCTTACATAAATTGAATGGTTACTGTATCCGTTACCATAGTAACAGGTTAGAGCAAGGTATACCTGTCATCATAATGAAATAGATGTTTAAGTCCGTATTTTGTCACTGAAATGTGAAGCATGATTTTAAAATAATGCTGAAGAGGTTGATGGTGGGATGCATCCAGAGCTCTCTTGTATCCAATAATGCCTGATGGTGCTTAACAAGTGTATTTAGGCATGTAAATGTGGATTGGAAAGGCTACTGCTAACCATTCATTTTTTTCTCTTAGTGCTTTTAGTGTTAAAGGCAGATAAATATCCAGGAAAAGGAATAGTTGGGCAATTTCTTCTGCAGTGAAATTGAGCCACAGTATGAAGTGCAATTCTACTTTATCCATGGAAGTAAACATACGAATGTTTCCTTGGTGCGTGTAGACACAGTAAATCAACCAGCTTCATCCTAATATCTACTGTAAAAATTGTACTTCTAATTTCTTTCCTAGTTTGTGGTGTTATTTGTATATATTTTGGTTTTCATACGCTTTCCCTCAAATGCAATGATAGCTAGGGTGTAGGGGATTTTGATTTGGGGGCTGTTGGGTTTTACTTTGAAAAGGTTTGAAAATTCTGTCTTACTGTCTCCTTGGACTCTCAATCGCAGCTAGAAGGAAAACACCCTTCCTGAAGGGATAATATGTGTGACTATGGAAAATTATGTGACTGGATGAAGTGTTGATGTAGCTTTCATTGTCATACGTGGCGATAACACTTGATGTTTCTAGATGGTTAATGACTGATACTCTTCTCATCATATAATTCTTGTCAAAGTCATGCCAACAATTATGGAACAGTTTCCGAATAAATTATGGCATAGAAGCCTGAATGAGTGTGAACATGATTATGATAAATCATTTCAGGGAGAGTGGAAAATGTCATGCTGTATATAATACTGGCATTTTAATGTAGCTTTCTTATTTGTGCAATATACATCACCTAAGAGAATTAGCAGTCAGCAAAAGCTTTGACATTGCCAATTTGCAGGCTCCATGACCAAGTAATTGATAAATGAACAGACTACTGAAGGCAGCAATAAAAAAGAAACTGGGTTTGGGTTCTCATTGTTGTAGGAACTTCAGCATCATTCATTTTCATCAAAGTCATGATTAATTTGGACTATTTGATAGAAGGCGGCCCAGGACCAACCTGTTTTGTTTAACCACTGAGCTTAGCAAGGTAGAAGGGCACTTGTGGTGTCATTGGTAAGGAATACTTTACAATGGAGAAGCAGCAGAAGTTTTTCCTACTGTGGAGCATAGAAGCCCTGTAATCTCCACTGTCAGGGGATCTCCTGAAGAAAACTTCATTCTCATACAAAGATAAACATAAGAACTGCAATTCTGACATCCTTTTTTTGTGGGCCATGCTGGCGAGGGAGATTCTTGCTTTTTATCCCCCTTAAGACTCTGAAAACCTTAGTCATATTCTGTTATGTGGCAAAAAAGAGGAAAACTAACACTGTTTTTTTGAAAGTACAGCTGAATATGATAAAATCATATATTGTGTATTCAGTTGGATGAGTGGAAGTTCTCTATAAATATTCCATATTTTATTTATTGACCAAGTATGCAAATCATACTGCAGACCGTAATGTGTTATGTATACTCTGCAACGCATGGGTAGTAATATTGTGCTGAGAAGGCAGAAAGAAGTATATACACTATATGGTTAATAACGTGCAGTTTGATGAATTGGGGTCTGACCCCAGGCTATTAAATAGAGGGAGTGATGCAGAAGGAGAAACTCTGAACAAGGGATAGATTTTTACTTTTCTGACTACCATCTAAGGGGTAACTAATACAATGTCTACTACTAATACAATGTCTACTATTTTAAATGCTAGTATTTATCTCCTAGTGTCTCAATTTTCTTTTTGGTCTTTTAGAGGGGAGGGATGACCAGGTGTTATGTCTTTTCTCTCTTTGCTTCTCTTTGTCAGATTACTGTTTGAACAAATCCTTGGTTCTTTTCCCACACAGCAAGCACAAAAGGAGAAAAGCTTTTCAGTCCTATTGCATTTAGCTTTGTGTGGTCACCTTTCTACTAGGAGAGCTTTCATGTTTCAAATTACTATTGTCTTTCAGTCGTATGTAAAGAGTGAAAGGCAGGGGCTTTGAAGGGAAAAGAAAAATCATTTTTCCAGAGCAGCAATCATCTGCTTTTCAAATTTTAATGTGTGTTTGGTTTTGAGGTTTTTTTTGTTATTTTGTTTTTTGTTTGTTTGTGTTTTTGTTTGTGTTTGGTTTTTTTCCCTTTCTGTAAGAGCAACATTGACAAATAGGAGAAGGGTTGTACTCAAAGGATGCAGAAAGGGCCAAGTTTGACCTGAAGATGTTTGCCTGGCCCTGAATTTTTGGAGCAGAGAGCAATTCCAAAGTCAAGGCTCTGGTCTTACCTAGAGGTCTGTGCTGGAAAATGCCTAGTTAACTTTTTTTATAACCACTATATTTTAATTGTCAAAAGTATTCTCCAGAAAGCAGTATTTCCTAAGGCGACTATCACTGTTTTGTAGATAGAAGGCTTTAATGATGATGAAAGGATTGAGTTATTATCTGCAGCAACCTTAACCAAACCTTAATTTATAGAGTAACTAGAAGACTATAAAGAAGTTGACTGCAGTAGGTGAGTCTGGGAGTGAAACGGGTGTTACCCCCCCAAAAAAGGACTAATAATGGCTATTTAGATATAGCGATGTAGCAGAAATCTAGACCTCGCAGTGCTATGCACTGTATTAAGCACATAATAAAAGGCAGTCCCTGGCATAAAGTGCTAATTAGATGAGGCAGACATAGCTGAGAACAGAAGAAGAGAGAGGTGACTTGCCTGTTGTCTCTGTCATCAACTAATGATCAAGCATAATGAGAAGAGATGTGTGCATAATAGGAAAATATCGTGGACGCCATGTAAATTCTAGAGTTTTGTGCTTTCAGCTAACATTAAGCCGAGTAAAAGCAGAATAATGAAGGGAATTCTCCTGGCTAAGAAAACTGCCACCAAGTTTTTCCCAGGAGCTAATGAGCTGCAAATTTTTCATAGGTGTACTGCAGGGACCATCAGGTTCTATGAAGTTGAGTTCATGTGGGCAATCTGTGTGCCACAGCAAAGCGGGTAGTGCATGAAGGAGAAGTAAGAACTGCCAGGAGTGGAATGCTCAGCTGTGCAGTGTAGATACTTGACTTAGTGGTATTCTTGGTCAGGTAACAAACAGGTGAAAGAAATGCATAGGGAAGAGAGAACTGTGTGGCCAAATGCTTTGTGAGGTTGTAGGGCATGAAACTGAGAAGCAAGGACTGGTTTGTAGGGAGAACAACTAGCTGAAAAAGTGGGGGCAGTGTAGAGAGAAGGAGAGCAAGGGGAGAGGTGATTTTTATTTTTATTTTTGGGACAAGATGTATCTGGGAGGGCTGGTTGAAGTGTAGATGGTGTTCTGTGATTCTATGATAATTCTAAGACCTTTTTGTGTGGTGATTCTAAGCAACTGCTGGTTCTGTTTTAATCTGTTCCATAAAAAAGTGGTGTAGTGTTTGAGACTGAAACTACTTAATGCAAAATGCTGGGGCTTAAAGTGAGACCTGCTGTTGCTGTTGCTTTGGCTCCTCCTGCCACTTTTCCTGGCAGCTCAGTGGGAAGTAGCAGAGCAGTGACAATGGGAAGGGTCATGATGGGAGCAGCTGTGGTGGCAACGGCTATGGGGTTTCAGCCGCTAATGCTTTTCCCTTGGTAGGCTAGGTTGGCAGGGTAAGGTCCATCACATACACAGATCCATCTCGCCTGCTGGAAATTAAAGTCTTTTGGAAGGGTCTCTCTCTTTTAGTTGTCCTATCTCATCTAGCATTTTGGGTGTTTTTTCTGGGAGATGGAGAATAATTAGACCTGACAATTTGTAAAGGGACACGAGGGAGTTTTCATGTTCCTATATTTCAATTTTTTGATTTGAAAGTATTGAAATACCTCAAACTCAACTTTTTCTTTGTTTATCACCTGTTATGATCAGTGACACAATATCAAGGATGCATTTGTGGCTTCACTATAGATTTCTGTCTCATAAACAATGATGTTATAATTGACTGGCATTTTTGCTCTGCCTCCCTATCTGTCCAGTGTGCCTTAGACAGCGTTGCTTGTATGAGATTGCAGTGATATATAACCTAATATATTCCATATGGAAGAGACGTTGGAGTGTATTTATATCCCTTCTTTATTCTTAAATCCAGTGGCAACCTACAGGTTTGCTCACTGCTGTGAGTCTGATGTGATATATGGGAAAAAGTTCTTGGTGGTTACCTTCAAATTTCACTTGTTTCTGTCTCTCTGTGGCTTTAAAAGAAAGGCAGGTAAGGATGGACAGTTGTCTAGTGGATATGGTCCAGATCTGAGAACACAGAGCCTTTTTCCTGGCTCTGGTGTGGCACAGTGTAGGCTTTTAAGAGCATTTTTACTTCTTTGCAGTTTGTGAGAATTATTTCAATAATAATTACTAATTTCTTTGAGAGTTTCAAACTGAAGATGCTACTAAATGCCAAGTACTGTTATTACAGTGATGTAATTCTCTTTTGCTCTCTTTCCTAATTAACTCTCCTCATATAATACAATTGAAGCAGCATTAGAGCAGGAAGTGTTAAGTAGTTTAAAAAGCAACAACTCACTGGAGCAAGCAAATGTTCTGAGGGAGCTAAAGAATGAAGCGGCAAAATTGTTAACAAAAACATGCAATTATTCGTTAAATTGGTTAGCTGCTGCTACTCTACAATTTTTTTTTCTCTTTGCCTTTAATAGAGTTTGAGCATGTTCCTTGGGTTCAGGAGGTAGTGGGTCTTAATTCTGTACCTGAAAATTGTCTGAAACAGTGTAACTTCTGAAGAGGTAGAACACCCATGGGAATGCTGCATTAATTCAATGCACTTAGCACTTCCTCTAAATGAAAAAAATAAGCCTCAGCCCTGTGAGTCAACACTGAACTACTTGAACATCTACATGTGGCACAATCATACCTTCAGAGGAAAGTAAAGACTTTTAAAATTAATCTCTCTGGAGTACAGAATTTTCCAGGGACAGAGTAGGAACCTGTGTAAGTGAGACTGGAGGAACTGGTGCTGATAAACTCCAGGGATGAAGCAGGACCCCTCCGAGCACTGATGTCCATGGGTGTATTGAAAGCATGAGGCGTTCCTGCTCTGTCACTGGGAATCCTCAGGGTCAGGGCTGCCAGAACAGTTTGGCAGCAACACATGTCCAGGAGGCCACCTCAGACTGGATGCCTCAGTCTTGCTGTCTGTATGTTATGAAGCCAGCCTGCAAGCACGCAGGTATCCTTCATCTTGTGCCTGCATTTCTGCCTAGAATTTAAGTGATAGACAAATGGCAACCAAAAATAGTACACATGTGTGCATGTGCACTGTATGGGCCCTCTCTAATCAATAGATATTTGGATTACGAGAACCTCTGCCCTTGGTAATGTCTACAGTGGTTTGGAGATATCTCCCAGAGTACAGTCCTGGAGATTAATAAAGGGAGATGCTGCCTCTTTCTAAGAAAGACTTGCCCTTAAAGCTCTTGAAGTAAAGTGGGCTGGAGCAGTCAAGAAGAGTCAGAGAGACTGGTGTGTGAGGCAAAAAGAGGCTATGCAGGAGACTTTGTTCAGTTTTTGACAGTGATAGTGTGTATGCCAAGCTGTCCCATGGGGCCATATCTGCACTTTCTCTGAGCTTCATAAACATGACTATTTGAGTTATCATACCTCTAGGAGTGCTTAACAGACTGCATGGAGAATGTTCAAGTTCAGATATGTGCTATGAAGAAAAATTTCCTATTTTAAACTGTATCAGTTTCATTAGAAATAGTGTATGTAGCTATCTTCTGTTACAAAACCGGGGAAATTACTCACGTAAAAGCTTAATTACCCATGAAAATTATGACAGATCATTTAAAGAGGTGTTTTCAGAACACGGTCACTCTTGCATTCCTCCTGTCTCATTTTTCCCCCTCTACCATGCAAACCTATGTGAGCATGTCTTGTTTTCCTTGAATATAGACTAAAAAGGTCAGCTTGTGTGTTTTAAAAGAAATAGATATTCATACAATTCAAGTGTCCTCAAACATTGATTGATACTACCATAATATGCACTTATTTTCTAATTGCAACGTGATCCCAGATGAGCTGCCTGGGATCAGTGACGAATGTGTGTGTACACATGCATGAATTCAGAGGGAAGAAGTGTAACTCTTCTGAAGTGCTATTTAGGATTTTTGCGAAAATAAATGTGGGAGAAGAAAGAGAAGCATGATTTCATTTTTGGTGGAGAGGAAAGATATAAAAGTAAAAAGAAGAGTAGGGGTGATGGCAGGTATGATATGAAGGCTTCTGTTTTCTAGACAGTCACTCATGATTTGGATTATCCACATTCAAGACATATAAACATATTAGGCAGAATAAATGTGTTTCTTAGTAAAGGTATTTGCTGTTCTGACATCTCTCTGTTTTTACTGAATACTTTATCCTGGAATTTAAAATGAAGCTGATACATCCAAACTTTTTTTCCCCTGATAGAATAAGACCTCATGTAAAAAAGAATAAAAAAATAAAGAATTCTGATTAAAATTTTTCCAACCACTCTTTTTTCTTAGCTCCTGTACTTTTATACTGCGTATATTAAAATTTAAAGTATATTAAGAAAGCATAAGTGAGTAGCATACACAAGGATGTGAAAGAGAGCCCCAGGAAGAAGGGGCTTTCTATTTTTGAATGTATGTACTTTTTCAGGCCTTTTTGGCCTATGATTTGTGTTAAATTAGACTCCTTTGCAACAATTTATTTAAGTGAAAACTGCATATATTTTCGCAAGAAGGCCATTCAACATATCTAGAATGCTTCAATCAATTAACAAATTAACATATCAATGAAGGGTTTTCTTTTGTGTATGTAATTTTATTTTTCTTCCTTTTTAAAAAAACTGTATTGGCATAATAAAATTAACTACTAGCTTGAGGCTATTTAGTGAAATATCAATCCTTTTAATTGTGATTATTCAATAATCATAAAAAAGCTTTGTATCCTTAGCAAACATTTCAATTCTGTGACAGATATTGTCAATTTGTTTGTTTGCTCCGTTTTGTGATAAGCTTGTCAAAAATCTGAAGTGCAAAAGGAGAAGATTGTCATCAGAGGCTCAGGCTGTGACACAGCAGACATTCAAAACCACTGCTTTGGCAGAGAGAAGATTGTTGTTACAGTGACAGATCTTTTCTGCTTTATCCAGTTGTGCTAATACTTCCCCCCAAGAAGCTTTTCAGAGTAGCAAGAGCTTATTTGTCTTCAGAGTTTGTCAAAAAGTACCTTGAGAAGCAAAGGCTTCTGTGCTTCCAGAGGCTAAAACCACTGACGTGAGGTGCTATGCACAATACAAAGCTGGAGTTCCAGAAAGGGCTGACAGAGAACTCCTGAGCTAACAAATCCTTGACATTTCTGTAACACAAGAACAGTTTATTTTGCAATCCCAGGAAAGAAGTAAAGTACACGGGTGGATGTTATTGATATGTTACAGAGCTACTGCTGAGATACACTTGTCTTTCAGTAAAAAGGTCAGGAAGAAAAAATATTGCTCTTAAGCACATACCTGTACAAGACGAGCATGCACTACAAGAAGAAAAAAAGATTGACTACATGTGCTATTCATAGAGTATTAAGTTCCTTTTTCTGTTGGTTGGTAGCCAAGATTGCTGAAAACAGCTATGGAGCAGAATCAATAGGATTGACTGAGATGAGGATAGGACCATGGCTACTTCATACAAATTTAGAAAAAAAAAAAGAAAACAGTGCTAGAAGAAGGAAAAGAGAATATGTTGATGGAGACATGGCTGTTTTGCTTTGTTCTCACCCTTCTCATAATGATATTCAAGACTCTCATCAACAGAGGAAAAGCCAGAGCTAACTGAGAAGCAGCCTAAGATAAAAGCAAGTTTCAAGGTTATTTCTTTTACAAGTAACATTGCAGATTAATTCAGCATATATCACAGCTTTGTTTAAAAGGTATTAAAAAGTCGTATGTCTGTATTTCAGATAACCACAGAGTATCTGATTAAGAGAAAGTGATTAAGTATTGCACTTCATACTAAATGGAATTCAAATAAGAACAAAGGTCTGTGCAGGAGTAGCCAGGTTGCCAAAAGAATGCCAGTGAATAGCAGACAATAAAAAATGCACTCATTAGTGCTTTGGGTTGGGAAAAAAACCCCAAAACCAACATGTAAAACCGAGAGAAAAGAGGTCTCTTTTGAATTCCTGTTGTAGAGCAGTGTATGTCTAGGCCTCGTGGTTATGAGTATTGAAGACTACTGGATGCTGCAAGCAAACAAAATGACCCATCAAATCTTTTTTTATTGTTACCCATTGTTTATGAACTGAAGAGAGTCTGTGTCTGATGTGAGTGATAAATTCCCCACCAGCTTGTCTTTTTCTTGGAAATGAATAAATTATAAGTTACAGAGAACTCATTGCGTTAAATATAATTCATTCCATTAAGTAATTAGGCAGTGAAGCAGAAAGAGGAGAGGCATGAGTGTCAGACTCATCCTTCACTGGATGTCCTGTCTCTACTTAGCCAGTATCTCTTTTCTTTCCTTGCGTTTCCTTTGAAAACCACTGGAATGTCTTGTCTTTTACTGGGAAATCGGACTCGGTTAAGAAGCATTTGGGTCTTCAGCCTCCAGCGTGTTGGAGACCAGCTGCTCCATGTAGTAGTGTTTATTCTGGTGGACAAGGTGAATGGAAAACAAACTGAGAAATTAAGTTGGCAAGAAATATAGAAGCATACTGTAAAATACACTTTCCATTCTTGCCCTCTAGAGACAATGAGAATATGAAACAACATCATATTGTTCTTTCCGTCAGCTTCCTTCTCCCTCACGTGTCTTTGGGAAGCAATATGAAAAGAATGCAGGGCAGAATCACCATTTGTCTTCCCTGTGTGGGTGTTAGGGGCATTTTGGGGCAAATATATGCTCACATATATAACGTATGTTGTGAATAATCTCAAAGCTGAAGGGAGGGTTGTAGTTAGGACTAAGATTTAACACTGACATTACAGAGCAATTTCATTTAAACTTGTAATATTGTTGAATTAATTTCCAAGAGCACACAGAATTTGATAGTCCTGGCTCTTTTCTCCAGGACAAGCCAGCTATGGAGCACAGGAAAACCTGAAGAATGAGGGAAGTCTGGAATGGAGCAATGCAGAGATTGATTTTGTCTGCCTATATTCTTGGGATGAGAGGAGTGAGAGTAGCAGTTTGATTGATACACCATGATTGATGGATTATTCATTTTTCTGTTTGATTATAAACAAAACCCAGAAGCTATATTGATCTGCCTCTTTCTTCCTTTTCTTCTCATCGGCTTTTTTGTTAACTGCTTCCCTTACCAACTCTATTTTTCTTGTTAAAGCAAAAAACCCCCTTGGTAATAACTTTAAGATCAAAATAATTTTTATTTCTGTGATGCTAAATAACTAAACTCCTGCATTATACAACTAATTGTGTGATTTCTAGATGTAATTTTGCAGAAGAATATCATGCATTAATGGAAAACATTTTGACAAAGTTATGTCTCTTACTATTATGCTAGAGACAAATAATAGATTTAAAGAAGTTATTTTCTATCAGTATAATGGTGGTCATGACAGAAAAGAATTGGAAAGCATGTATTTAGACAACAAGACAGCACTTCTTGAAGTAGGGAATATAAAGAAGGCAATTTTATTTTAAAAGTGTTCATTTCCTCATTTCCAAACAAATAGTTGAATAGGTCAGTATTCATTGAAGTGCTGTTAGCTAATAATGTATTTCTCAACTGAAGTGGAACTGTAATGACTGAGGGCTGATTTAAAACAAAAACAAACGAAAGAAAAAGAAAGGCACAACCCCCCCTTGCCTTCAAATCATGCGACTGAAAATGTCACTGGAAATCTGGCAAGCAAAGGGCTGTTGGGTTACTACACTCTAAATATTGTACAAAATGAAATTGCAGTTATGTAACAACAAACTGCACTGACTGCTACATATAAGACCTTCAGAACATCTGTGTTGGGCATTGCTCCATCTCAAGATAGAGGGAGTCCTGCCTGCCAAACAAAACTGGCAAGAAAGTTGGGAATCATCCTGATTATGCTAATCTAGCGTCATTTTAATCTTCTTTGGAGGAACAGATTTAGGTTTTCTTGTATATTGTTTAAATGTGATACTGTGTGCATAAGTAGCATTTAATCTATTCAATGAGAAAATTTTATCATAGTTTCCCTTAGTAACTTTGTGGTGCCCAGCTCAAACAGGCATACTGTATTATTTGGCATGTAATGTAGGAACTTGTATCACATAAATTCAAATTTTTTTCTCCTCTGATTAGTAATAGACGTTGGATGGTAAGATTGGCCTTTCTTTGATAAAGCAGAAGATTTCAAAGCATAGATGACAAAGCTTTTGCTGGTTGGCCCTGAGGAATGTAGCAGGTAACATAATACTGCTGCTTTTCCACACTCTTCACCGTGAAATTAAATTAAAAGTAACTGAAAATAAATACTGATTATTGTTGCGTAGTGGCAGGGATGCTTATTAATCTCCACTAACAGCAGAGACAACCCCCATGTTTTCCTATTCTCATTCACAGTTGCAAATTGGAAGAGAACAATGGAGGTCTGTGTGCTACTCTGCAGCAAGATGTGGTCTGTGTTATATAGATGTTTATACCAATAGCTGTGTTTATTTTCATTCAGTTTGGTTATGGTCCATAATATTTAATCTGCTGTTTGAATGTATTTTTGGACTCTGTGTTTCTGTACGTGTGTAATCTATTCTTCAGAGAATGTAAAGAAGCTTAATTGTGAACAAAATTTAATTGCCATTTTTCAGTAAGAAAAACTTACCCTTCTCAGCACCCATTGCACTACAAGTTCCAGAAAAATAATAGTTATATTTCATGCCAAAGAGGTATTACTGACATGTTGTGGTAGAATTCTTAGCAAATAATAATGTGAGATGTAGAAAAATTTCACCAGAGAATGAAATGCAAATCCAAGCAGGCAGAACACGGTTATTTTCTCCTGCAGCAAAAATGCTTTTCCTTTTAAAAATACAAGTGAAATGTTTCTAGAACATAGGAAGACACTTTTAGGTGTCTTTTAAGAATAGCATTTTTTCAGGATGAGGTGTGACATTATGTATTTCATTTTTGTACCATGTTTTGAGAATATAAAATTTTATGGCATTGTCCTACATAAAAACAGCTGTAATGGCTTAAGATCATTGTGTTCGTAAACGTTCACCAGCAAGCCTGTCAGCTGAGGCCCAGTAACTGATCTTGTGAACACCTATAATCTATTAAAAGCACTCATGTAATGAGTTACTTCACCTAAGTTGAGAAGCCAATAGCAAAATGCTAAGGTGTGATAATGAGTGTGTTAGTATCTTGTGTGCATTGATTTGCTTCAGAAGTGAATGTAGGACAGTGCTGACTGCATGATGTGTGCGCTCAATGTCCTGCATCTCAGCAGAAAACACCATAAGTGTGGCAAGGAGTACTTTGCATCTCTGTAGGTAATAACAATATTACTTGTCTTTCCTGTCTTTTTTTAGTACC
Source organism: Thinocorus orbignyianus (assembly GCA_013400375.1). NCBI lineage: Eukaryota > Metazoa > Chordata > Aves > Ciconiiformes > Thinocoridae > Thinocorus > Thinocorus orbignyianus. The sequence continues at coordinate 60,383 of VXBW01003702.1, forward strand.
CAGTCATTTCTAGGCTGAAGAGACTAGTTAAACAATAAAAAATAAAAAAAGAAAGAGAGGAAGGAAGGAGAGGTGTATGGCCTCGGAAGATAGGCTATTTGTGCAGTTATGTAGCAGTACTTGGTATGTTTTGAGCCACATGCCAATAGTTTATGTAAGGAGTGTAATGATTGTTCATTACTTAACCTTAAAAGTAACAGTAAATGAGAAGTTGTTATCTTTAATGCTTCAGCTACCTGTTGTTTTTTTTTTTTTTTTTTTAAGAGTGTTAATATTTTGGAGCGGAAGGCTTCCTCAGGGAGCACAGACCCTTCTTTAAGCAAGCAGTTCCTTGAAAGTGACCCTATCTCTCTATCCAAGGTAAGCAAAAGCACAGGTTGTAATCTGTGATGAGTTGCCCTCTGTACTTACAAAGTAGTTTGACATACAGTTTGGGGATATTGTTTTGTATGATTCTACCACTGAGTATGTGAGCCTGACCATGAGCTTTCTATTCCCTAGCTGAGGTGTCAGGGGGGCCAGTTATCTTGAGTAGATGTCACATTAACAAAATTAAGGATATGGATGGTAGTGGTGGTCTGGATTTTTTTTCCCATGGATGGGTCCCAGGAACAAGTTTTACAATCTGAGAGGATGGGGCTTAAAGGGTCTTGGGAAATGATACAGTCCAATCATCTTATTAAGGTAGAGCAAATCATATCCAAGGCCAGCAGTGTTGCTAATCAATCATGACATTAATTAAAAAAAAAAAAAAATGTCCTAACGACATTCCTTGTAGGTAGTTTCTTAGAGTTTGAAATTTCAAATATCTTGCTGAGACTTTCCTGAGGCAAGGAAACAGTTAGAACTGCAGGGGTAACACCACCAGTTCCTGAAAGGGGCAGCCTTGTATGTCGCACTTTGCAGTCAACTTCTTCCTGGCTGAATTCCTCAATTTTGGAATAACTGATTCCAAATAAGCTTAATTCCACATAAAGAGGGCTTCATTTTAAGGTACTTCGTATGAGAAAGTAAGAATGTTACTGAAAAGGTGAGGATTCTGTGATAGAGTAATTGCTGGAAAAGAAAAATCTGAAATTAAATGTCACTAAGTTCTGAAACAGAACTGCTAAAACAAATTCAAAAGAAAACATTCTGTTCATCCACAGAAAATTTAAATGGATCGTTCTGTTTTGTTTGGAAAAGAAATACTTTGCGGTCAAAAAGAATAGTTTCAGGAAGTGATTGGTAGAGGCTCCCTTACTCCCATTACCTGGGGCATATGCAGACTCCAGGACTGTAAACTGTGCTTGTGTTACCCAGGTCCTACTGCTTCATGTAGAGCTGTTTCTCGTATGATACAGAGGAAATTACAGAAGTCCTAAAGTTCTAATGCTGTACTTGAGAATCAGCATTGGATGAGGATCTTTCAAGTGTATCACTTCTACTCTGATTTTCCCCTGTTTCTGGCTGTTCTTGCATAATGCTCAGTGTATTGGGCATATCTCATCACACCAAACCTGTGGGATGAGGCACAGTTAGGTTTGTTGGGATGGTTTTAAGAACAGCTTGTAGCACTGCTGCAGTGGAAGACAAGTATCCACATAGCGCTGAAAAAATTTTGCTCATTTTGTCCTTCTGTATCAGGCCTTTTGTTTAAATGAATAGCTATATGAGACTGTGTTTTCTAGTTGAGAAGTGATCAATACTGATGTTATCTAGTAGATAAAAGACTTATGCTTGAAGCTGATCTTCTAAAGGAGAAATCAATATGGTGAAGAATCAGTTGGCAGAGTTGTGGAAAGAGATTCTCTGCTTGCCCCAAGGGACTCATAGTTCAATTTGTCCCCGTCAAGTGCCATGTGCTTCTTTGCAGTGAAAAAATAATGCCTGTGTGATTCTCTTTACAGTAATGGAAAAAGAATATCCAAGCAAAACATAGGGAAGTAAAAAAGGTGGTTTTGAGCATGGCACTTACAGGCACCAGGATAGTTCCAGTTCATTGTTACATAAGGAAAACTAAATTAAGTAAACATTTATATTAAAATTTACTGTAGTAAATTATTTGTGATAGAGCTTTTTCCCCTTCTCAAAATAACAAGACCTTATTGAAAATTGTAAATTTGAAATTTGCTGTTAATTTTGAAATTTAATTTAATTTCATAATAATAATGTTAACGTTATCAGGTTTGTGTAACTTAGCTGGAGGTCTTATGAAAGACTGACAGTGCTTGGTTTTTAACAGTTTTATGGGAAATGAAGGAGACATTTTTTTTTCCTCATTAAATGTTTGATGCTGTATGACTTCCTCTCTTGATAACTTTTCATAACATTACTGGGACTTGTGACAGCATCTGAGAAAATGCAAGTGTAAAACTTTGTAGGATACAATTAGTAAAACAGAGTCTTAATGAGCAGGTAATAGGAGATGTTTAAATTGGCTCAGAATTTTTTTAATTACAGTAGTAGCAAGAGGATAGAAAGAAAGGCATGGGGTCTTTTTGTCTTTACAGTGTTGTTTTTTACTATTCACTCTGGTTTATTATAAGTCTGGCTTGAGTTGTACAAGTCTTCATGCATAAGAAGTGGCATGTACAAGAAATGTGCTTTAATTGGCTCCCTAAGAGTCATATAGCTGGTTGTATCTGAATCGGTGCAGCCTGGTTTTTTCTCTAGAGGGAAAAGTGTTCCAATAATTTCTCTTAATACAGTGAAATGGAATGTGGAAAAACTTAAAACAAAATTAATTTCTTCTTGCAGATATCTAAAGGCACAACTGTCATAAAATGTCTTTTGAAGACAAGAGCTGGCTATATTCAAAACCAAGGCCAAAACAACCTCTTGTGCTTGTTTTTCTGATTTTAAGGAAAAATTAGAGTATCCAGAAACAATACAGCTTTAAAGATTAGAAAATATGCAATTTTTTATGATCAGGGAATACCACAAAGGGCACTCTTAATATACGCCCATATATTTAACAGTATAGTTCCTTCCTCATTCTGACTCACAATCCCATCCTTTTTTTGGAGAAGGAATGCTCTTAGATGTACCTTTGTACATTCTTAACATGCAGATTCTGCCCATACCCTGCTTTCAAAACCTTTTCAGTCCTTTCAGTTCTTAGAGGGCAGCAGTGGGGTGCCTTCTGGATACATTCAACAGGTGGTTAAAGCCACCTGCACTTTTACTCCATTACCTCCAATAATAGGTCTGAGCTTTCTTATACTTAGCTCAGCCACAATTTGGTCCTGTTTTCATGTATTTGGATGTATTTATTTAATTGGCATGCAGTTCTTGCAAACAGCATGTCCAGACCCACCCTTAGATTTTTGTTCAGTTACAGTGTCATACTTTTTAATAAGCTTCAGCTTCATTTTAGTTACTTGGTAAGGGTTAGACTTCCAAAAATATTCATACTCAGTTGTTTTCAATGAGATACAGGATATAATACAGTGACAGTGTAGTTTGGTACCTAAATAAGTTAATTTAAAAGCCTACTTTGTCTTGGCGTGATGAAAAACTGCAGTTACATCTAGCACAAATTCTTCATGTGTGTGCACAGGTAATTAATCAAGGTGTCTTTATACTTTTTACCAGGAACCTGACAGCTGGGAAATCATAGAGGGTCTGAAAATAGGCCAGACCAATGTCCAGAAGCCAGACAAACATGAAGGTTTCATGCTGAAAAAGAGAAAATGGCCGTTAAAAGGTTGGCACAAGGTAAATGTCCCATAAAACAGTCAAAAGACTGTTAGATCATTTTATGAGTTTGATTTCTTTTGTCTGGAGGAAATTAGAATGTCAAATAAATGCCCAGGATTTTAGTGCATGACTTTTTCTTCAAATTGTATGAAGAATTAGTTTGCACACACAACTCATGGTCTGCTGCCTAATATTACATTCAAAATCCAGGCAGAAGTAGTAAATAATGCAGCAGATGCCTTGCAGTTTAAGAGGTTTAATCAATATCCCTTTCATTCTTTCCAATATATTATAACAAAATATAGCCACGTACTGTGAGATTGCATTGAGTTTACATTAAAATACACAAGACTTCTTGATACCAGAGAATAGTTGAGGGTTGTTTGCATGCACCCAAAGTGTTCGTGTGGGAGATAGTTCACCTCCAGGATTGCTGACTTGGCATTTTTTTTGCTCAGCTTTGTCCCTGAATTTTATTTCTCTTCTTGATTGCAATCTTCTGTGCTGTCATGCAGTGGGACTATACACTTTTGCCACTAGATGTTTCAATTTAAAAAAGCAAATCACCCCAAAACTCAACCCCAAATTTCCTGTTTCTATTTTGTTAATTTGGAGGCATTTCTGCATGCATAATTCTACATTTCATTAGCACCAAAGTTTGAACAAAGCCATAGCATCCTCTGTTTATTGAATATTGCACATCGTATCTGACAGTTCTGAATGTGCTTTAGTAGCATGCCAGGTATAATGTAGTTTATAATTTTCTCAATTATAATTTAGAGTCCTTTATAATTTTCTGAAGTGCAGTATGCCTTGGAATAAAATAAGAGGAAAGGTCATTTTCTTTTGTGTGTGGAACTTAGAGAGGCAGAGCAATACAGAATGAATATCATGTTCTCGTGGAGTCCATCAAAGACAATGCCTAATCAAAAAAAACAAACAACAGAACAAAACCCCCTCCTATTGTTTTGACATCTTATTCAAGAAGTTACATCTCCAGGAAAGCACTGTTTTCTTGCCCCCAGTGAGATATTGGTACCATCTGTTGTGCAACTGATGTAATTTGCAGAACCATCTTCAGGAGATATTTTCTACCATCTAACTACTGACCCTGCTCGTAGGTAGAGATTTAACAGGTTCATATCATGAAAACATTGTCATTCCCTTCCATGTCAGACAGCTTAGAGGGTCTAGGATAATATTTTGCTGTGTTCTAAATTTTTAACATAGATTAGTACTTTAGGTTAGACTATAAAAATATGAATTACTTTCTATTAATTAGCATGTTTTGAAAGTTAGTGGTGGTAGACACAAGTTAGTTTCATTTGAAGTCTAGAATTGAATCTTTATGCTGTGTGCCCAAGTCTATACTAGCTTACCCACAACGGGCAGGCTGGACAAGGGTAATTGCAGGAGAAACACATTGTGAATAGGGCAGTCTGCTCCCTACTGTATTAAGAGCCACACAGCAAAATAAAGGTGTAGCAATGGCACAGATAAACATTGTCAGGTTAGCCTAGACTTGGTGACTTTGCCAATGAAGATATAGTGGCTCACACTGTATTAATGACTAACACCCAAAACATAAGCCCTCCCATGACCTGAGTATGTTGCTAGGAATGCTGTAACATTTACACTTGTACTAATACCTGTATTAGCTAGACTACAGCTAGAAAAGGTATAATTGGCATGAATCACAATCTCATCTTTACCTCACTGTGTAGAAGTCTGCCAAGAGGCACAAAGTTTTGGATGGTAGAGCAGTGTCTTGCAGCCTGCTTTTTTTCCTAGCTGGAGATCAAGGAGGCCAAAAAATATCCATATGTTGGTCTTCGTTTTTCCTAGTGCAAGATCTACATCCCAAAATTTTTCAGCTTCTGGTTAGGTTGTTAATTTGAGATGTGACCTGGCAAGAAAAAAAAGAAGAAGATGAAGAAATAGACATAACCCTTTCAACCTACAGTCTGTTACAGAGTTTATGGAACTGGCTGGAAAGCTGAAAAAATATCCTTCATTGTCAAGGCTTGTTAAGTTAAACCTAGAACATAACGTGGAAGAGAAGAGAATCTGTTTTGTCTTGCTTAGAAGATAATTGTTGTCAAAACCAAACAATACTGTATTAATTATTAATTAATTACTGTATTAATTAATACTGTATTCAATACTGTATTAATTCTCTCTTTCCAACCCACAAACATTCCTTAATTGCTACAGAGTAATCCTTTTCTTTTGCAGATGAATTATTGTACACAGTTTAAATTGCATCTGCTCCTTAAGAAAGATTTTGTTCTTTTCTTTTCATCTTTTCAGAGGTTTTTTGTCCTGGATAATGGAATGTTGAAATATTCAAAGTCACCAATTGATGTAAGTAAAGTTGAAGACAACTCTAAAACTTGTATTGGAATTCAGCCTGCCAGGGTGATTAAATGTCATACTCACTCTAAGCATATTTATGACAGTGCACATATTAAAGTTGTTGATGGATTCAAAGGAAGATCTGTATATGAAAAGCATGTAAGGTTTTGAGGGAGTTGTGCTCTGAAGAACCTTTACTTACATAAAAATAAGAACTACCTTACTTAAAGCAGTTTATTTAATGAAGGTGCTTGAGAGGTTAGCTTGGCCAAGTACTTTTCTTTTTCAATTTTTATGTCAGTCAGAGCTGATTATTCTGAGATCCATGGTTAGGACAGAGAAGCGATCACAGTGTACTCAAGAGATATAAAGAGCAGTATTAAATTAGTTAGGTCTGATACCAATAACTATCAAGCAGTAGCAGCAGGAGCTGAGCGCTCTCTAATTATCTATGCTTCTCACTTGCGTGTAGCTGTGTACTGGTGTGAACTAATACATTTTAGCTTTGCAGTTGGCTCTGTGCCAAGCACTTCCTATGAGATGCTTTCCTCTATCTATAAATAGGAAGTGGTTAGTCTACCTACAGGTTTTATTTTTTAATATAGCTTTATATTAAGATGTTTATAAAATGGGAAATCATTTCAGCACCGGGTATTTTTCTGTTAAATATATTGAAGTGCGTGATACTACCAGTTTCTTACTCTGCTTTTTGATATTAGATACAGAAAGGCAAAGTCCATGGGAGCATTGATGTTGGTTTATCAGTTATGTCTATAAAAAAGAAGGCTCGTAGAATAGATCTCGACACAGAAGAACACATCTATCATCTGAAGGTAAAAAGTGGTGAAAATACTTTTTATCTTTTCATCCACGATAAAACTATAAAAAAATGTGCAGAAAGGTGGTATTTTGAATGCTTTCTTGATAGTGAATTTGTTTGCAGGTGAAGTCGCAGGATTCATTTGATGCATGGGTTTCAAAACTACGCCACCACCGGTTGTACCGTCAAAATGAGATTGTGAGATCTCCGAGAGATGCTAGCTTTCATATATTCCCTTCAGCCTCTACTACAGAGTCGTCACCAGCTGCTAATGCATCAGATGGAAAGGTATATAGTGTTCTTTGTTGAAAACTCATACCTGCTCAGCTTGCTCATGGGCAGTTTCAGTGGGGTCTGCTTGAAATGTCAATGGAGAGGAGTTTGCACTGTGGGAACCAATGGCCCGCAAGAAGCTGTGAGTGTGTGCAGCTGAAGGACTGTCTAATTTTGCCTCACTGCAGCCTTCATGGATGGGCCTTCTGTACAGATCTTCCAAATAATTCACCACCCCCAGAAGAATTTGTGCTTGCCGTTGTCATCAGGGATGAATCTATCTCATTACTGTTCGATAACGTTCTTCCTCTTAGACAATAGCTTTTTAACTGCTGATTAACAAGCACAGTTTGCTTGTGAGGTTCTTGATTTGGTTCTCGAGCATGCTGTACAGAAAAATATGCTTCTTGGGGAACTATCTAGTCAAATCACAGATGTCACTGAAATCACGATATATGTTTTGTTTTCTTATTCTCAAGTAGTATGGTGGTTACACTGACTAAGCAACATAGCAACAGTAAATTTAAGCATTTTATTATATTTTAGGTGCAACAAAATAGTTTCCCCTGGCAGCCTCCTATACCTTGCAGTAATAGCCTTCCAGCTACCTGCACAAGTGGTCAGAGTAAAGTAGCAGCCTGGTTGCAGGACTCTGAAGAGATGGACAGATGTGCAGAAGGTTAGTCTTTACCTTTTCATGTCTTGTTCTTTTGGAAAAAAATCTTGTTGATATAAAATAAGAAACAGTCAGTAAAGTGGTTAAGGTAATTAGGTGCTTGTAGTTGCAGCTTCCCTCTCTGCATCATTTGGGATGTTGCTTTAAAAACTTATCTTAATAATCTGTATGGATATAATTGTTAAAATATGATTAACCTTTGAGATCCAGGCTTGTTGCTGACCCCCATAGAAATAATAAGTGCTCAACATCTCTAAAGAGAAAGCTTTTACTTGGATGCCTTACTACTCAGGATTTAGACATTTAGCATTTTAGTGCAATAAAGTGCTAATAATGGAAATCATGGTGGTGGTGGTGGGAAGAAATAAAAGTCCAAACTGAAGAACTGAATATAGTTTTGTTTTATATCTGTTAGATCTTGCTCATTGTCAGTCAAACCTTGTGGAACTCAGTAAACTTCTTCAAAATTTAGAAATACTACAGAGAACTCAGTCAGCACCAAATTTCACAGACATGCAGGTAAATATGCTTGAACATAAATCATCACACTGAAACATTTGTTCTTTGTGTTAAGGGAAATATAGAGATGTTGGCTGTTAATGATTTTCTGAAACCATTGTAACTCTTGGATGAAAGGCTTATCTTACATGTTTATCTTAATCATGTGTAATAATGTTTCATGTGTAAAAAAAAAAGGTAATTAAGATGTATTGATTATTTGAGGTAAATAGGACTGATCAAATGATTAAGGCATTTGAGAAGCAAACCTCAGAAATGTTAAAATAGAAATACATGTATACATTGAAATTGTATTTAAGTGGGGTTTTTTGTGCTGAGCAAGGTATCATTTTAAGTTTTTAAGGAGTGTAGACCCAAACCCCCTCAAAGATGAAACTGCATGCTCTAAAAAAAGAGGGCATAGTACAGAGGTCCCAAGGGTTGGACAGTTTTCCAGTTCAGGGTGAGTTTTCTTCTTGACTACAAGAAAGCAACAACAGATTCGAAGTCTGTCCTTCCCTTTTCACTCAGTCCCCCTAAGCAGATGAATCTCCCAGTGGTGTTGGTGTGTTGGGAATCCTTGTCTCAACAAGGTAGGGAAACTTACCATTGATTTTGGGAAGAGGTGAACTCTGGTTCCCTGAGTAGTACTAGAATAGAAATCCATGAGGTTTGTGCATTCATGAAGAAAGTATACCAGCAGTTTTTCTAGATGTGCTGCATATACCATGCATTTATAGCGTCTATGGGCATGCTTTAGTTGCAGGCCCTGGCAGTGGCATTCTTCTCCTTACTTCCTAACTTCTAGATGTCTAATGCTACATTTCTTTACTAACTTACTGTACTGTCTGTGTTGCTTGTGTCACCTTAATAGTATTTTGTTACTTTTAACTATTTGTGTAATGTAGGCTAACTGTGTAGATATTTCAAAGAAAGACAAGCGGGTCACGAGACGATGGCGAACAAAAAGTGTCAGCAAAGATGCAAAAATTCAACTTCAGGTACTGAATGCACTATGTTTTACTTTTCACTGTACTTTTAAGCGTGAAATGATGTATTAGCTGAAAGAAGGAAGTCAATGTACTGTCTCTTATGCTCCCAGTGAAATAAATTAAGTCTCAGTTTGTTGTTTAAAACCTAGAGAAGGTAGTGAGAAAAATATTGATTTTACTTTCATTCATATGAAAACATTGCCACCTAGGGAAAGGAGGGAGATCTGAATACTAGTCAATTAAGGTGCAAAACAAGCAGTATACACAGAGCACACCGGGATACTGATGTTCTATTTCAAACTTGCCAAGAGGGGCAGTTGAACAGGTGACATCAAGTTAAAAGCAGAAAACATGACTGAAATACTAAACACACCGGTTGTCTTTGTCAAGACAAATACTAGGAAAGTTACCAATGAGAAGTATTTTCTCAAGCCTTCTGTTATGGAAAAGGCTTAGTATGGGAGCAAACTGAATCAGCCAAAGAATACTTTATATGAAGAAAGAATTGACCCCATCCTGCCTTAGAGCTGAAAAGTAAAAGCACAGAAATGAGCATAATATGCTTGTGTTACTGCTAGAGCCGGGGTATCTTACTGTGTTTTGTCAGAAGCAGTTGAGTGTTTAGAGGCCTAATCTGAAACCTAATCTTTCTTATAATTGAGGAACTGGTAATGAAGACTAAATTCAACTGACTTCAGGAGCAAACAATTACCACTGTGTCTGCTACAGAATAAATAAATGTCAGAAACTTCTGATGTATTTAAATTCCTTGAAATTCATGCAGACTTTGAAAGCCTTTCATATATCCCATAGATGCACAATAAGGAGTTTTCTGTGACTCATTTCAGATGAATAATCTTAAGGAAAGAAGAAGCTGTTTGCATCATCTTTCTAGTTGCAGGTTTTTTAGGTGATTTTTCTTTCTACCTATTATACTAGGTAAATCACAGCAGGTTAAACAACAAAGCATCTGTTAGGATTAAAAAGGTTTATTAACAAAGGAATTTTGGTGATTGATATCATGTCCTGTTACCTGCATTTGAAGGAACACTGTATTTCCCTGCTGCTAAATAACATAGGCAAATAAAAACATCAGGAAAATGGATGCAAGTGCTTGGTGCCTATGAAGAGATGGAGTCAACAGTGCTCATTCTTCTTTCATGCCACAGTGCTCTCTCAGAAATTCTTCTCCACAAAAATGATGAAAAAAGTTATGAAAGCAATCAATGTATGAACATCTAGGGTGAGTCATGAGGAATTGCAAGCTGTTCTGTGCTGCCTGTACTGTACCAAAGTGACACTGGTCTGAGCTTCCTTCATTTTGGCACCTGACTCTCAAACTGCTGTTTGTGGCTTTGCAGGACCCTCAGCTCCTGAAATTCTCAAATATGGCCAGGTTTTCTCTGAGAGAGTTTGTGTGCATAGCACTGCTCTATGTGGGTCTGTCGCTTCTGGGTTGATAATGAACTTTGCCTATCCAAGGTCAGCATTAACTCCCAGCAAGCTTAATGCTGGAAATGTAAGGCTTATTTTGTTATAGCAAACATTAAGTTATTGATGATTTAATGATGATGATTTATAATTTGATTTGCAGTGAAACAGAAACAATGAAATTATTCTAATTTATATGGAAGATGAAGACCCCGTTTTGGCTACTCCTTTATTTTGCCTTGTTTGATGAGTTTAACACGTTGTTTATTCTTCCAAGAGCTGTCCTATTCTATGAATGGTCTAAAGCTGTGACCTGTGAAAGATAACTCCACTCTGACTCATTGTGTTATTCCTAATTTGCTCATGTTGTCACTCTACTAAAATGTGGATTTCCTCACATACCTAGATGCTTTTTAAGTTTACAGTCCCATTTTGTTCTTCGGTTAGCCATTCATTCTAGCTTCATTGGCCTTCCATATAGGTAATTTTTTTTTCAAGACTACTCCAACTCTTTATAAACTGTTTATCAGGGCAACCACTACTGAAAATCACTTTGTCTAATTTGTTTCTTCATGGTGCCCACACGTGATTTGCTGTTAAGTGGTTGAGATTTAGTACTAAGAAAACTTCTGTTGTCCTTTTCACAGAAACACAGAATGATAGGGGTTGGAAGGGACGTCTGGAGATCATCTAGTCCAACCACTCTGCCAGAGCAGGGTCACCTAGAACAGGTTGCATGGGATGGCATCCAGACAGGTTTTGAATATCTGCAGAAACAGAGACTCCACCTTTCTGGACAGCCTGTTCCAGTGCTCTGTGACCCTCAAAGTAGAGAAGTTCCTTCTCATGTTTAGATGGAACATCCTACATTCCAGTTTATGCCCATTACCTCTTGTCCTGTCACTGGGCACTGCTGAAAGAAGACTGGCCACGTCCTCCTGACACCAACCTTTTAAGTATTTATAAGTATCAGGAAGATCACTCCTCAGCCTTCCCTTCTCCAAACTAAAAAGACCAAAGTCCCACAGCCTTTCCTCATGCCTCCATAGATCTTGTTAGTTTTAGGGGATAATGCTAATACTAACACACTAACTTTAAGCTAGTTGCAAGATTAACTACATTTTAAGTACTTGTAAATAGTTATTTTAGAATGAACAGTCATTAACTAGCATCATAAGACCCTCTGTTAGTATAATATTGAGAGACATCTTTCTGGGAAGCATGAAAATTAGGGAGCTCTCTATATAGATGTCTTGTTCACGAGTAATGGGGAACAAGGGTGTCATTTTCTGCTAGCTCAGCATCTGCTGCATAAGATGCAAGGAGAGAATTCTCCCATCCAGATTTCATATTGTACTTGTTACCAGTTTTTTTCTAATAAAATTTGCATTTGTTGTATTCCTGCTAATACGCTCTTCAATATAAATGCTCGATATATAATGTGTTTAAAAGATACTTTTTCTTATAAGAAAAGCTTCTTGCTTTGTTTCTTAAAAAATTTATGTTTACCAATTAGGTAAACCAGTTCTGTATGTGGTTAACTTTGGTCACATAGCTAATCCCAGTGACTAGACGTATATACCTTTTCAGGTTTGGGGGTTTAGTATTACTAAATTGCTTAGAATTAACAGCTTAATTTACAAGCCTTTACTCAAGAGTAATACACTGACTGCCACTCTGAAGAAAGATTACTTTTATGAAGATTTTTTTGTTTGTTTTTAAAAGCCCATTTAAAGTCTTATGAAAATGGCCAGCATCAACAGGTTAGTTGACCTGTCTTCGTTGATTTTACAAATGATCCTTTCATACAAAAACTGAATTGTGGTTTGTTTGGTTTTATTTTCCCTTTTAGTAAAAAAAGAATTTGTCGTTCTCATGACAACATAAAGATCTTCAAAAGAAAAAAAAAAGTACTGAAAAGCAATAAAATGAACTAATGTTGATTTGATTTCCCTCAAAAGCTCAAAGTTGTGAAGATCTAAACCTGATTTTTATTTTTCTTTTTTGGGGGGGGAGGGGGGTGGCGGAGTGGTGAGTAGTTTAACAGAGAACTGAATGGAGCAACCTGAAAAGTCATCTTGCTCTACTGAGGCTTTCAACTCAGAAATGAAACCAGACCTTGAAGACTGGCTTATTTAATTTATTTATTAAATAAATATTTCTTTATGCTCTAACTCAGATTATGATCTCACTTTGTATTATGTTAAGGGGACAATGGGACAATGTGGTTCTGCAGAGCTCATTGGTCCTATTTAATAATATATGTCTGCATTCATAATCTTGTGTGTGTGTGTATATGTATATATATTTGTGCATCTCTCTCTCTCTTTATATATATATATTTATATATGTCCCTATTACTTAAACAAGAATATTCTTCCAAACTCTTGTTCACAGGATAGACATACTTCTGTAGAGCACAAAGAGCTTTACATTATACAGAAAATGCATTCTCTTCTGTAGCAAAGTTTGTAGTTTATATTTTAGAGGTTATGTTTGTGTTTCTTAATGTGAGAATTTTATAAAATGTTACAAAGCAAGGCTTCTCTTACTGTGATCATTAGATAACCCTTCCATCGTCAGTAGCGCTGCCACTAGTATCAGACAGAGCGCCTGGCCATTCTCAGGTGCAACAACCCTGCCAGTGGGAATGTTACAGAAGCAAGACGCTACGGCTAATAATTGAACTACAATATCCTGTTCTTCATCATGGTGTCCTTGTATCCAATCTATACTATTGATATTTGTACGGTGCCCATGCTGCTTTTAGGAGAAGGAAAAATGTATATATATTTATTTAAAAATAATGAAGTGGATATAGGTGAAGATACAAGGGAAGAAAAATGTAAAAAGATTGAAAATTGTTTTCTAAAAGCAGAAAGGTGGCTTTTCTAGAGTTTTGAAAGTCTTAAAATGGTTTCATATTATTGACATTTTGATTAGATGTTAAATAGAAGGACTTTATAACAGGTGTTAATCTTTTCTGCATTAGACAATTACTTCTTTGACTGTAAGATACCACAATGAATTTTTTTAAAAGTAAAATAAAAGTGAAATTAAGCAGGATAAGGCCACAAGCTAAGTATGCAGAAAAAGAAGTAGTTGCTGAAATACTTAGTTTTCATTTTTGCTGCTTTATCTGAGTTTTTTTTATTCCTGTGGAAGCCAGACCTTCAGTAACATATGGGAGAAGCAGTTGGTACTCAGAAAAGTAGTGTGAGGAGAAAATGAACAAATAGGCTCAAGGATGGACATGGACATGCTAGAGCTATGCATAGGAATATTTACATCAGCAAGCTCACTATAACATACACACTGAAAAGTTTTACCATTGAGATGCACGGCTCTTCAATGACCACAGTTCATGCGGTTCCACTAATGCAAAGTGATCTCTTTCAGAGTTCATCTTCTAGATGGTCAGTGGCCCCCAGAAGGAGTTTGGATTTTCTGTTTTCTGCCACATCATAGCATCCTTTTTGTTTTCTTGTTCCGTAATTGCCTCATGACTCTGAATGACAATACTAATAGAATATTCTTTTTTTATTATTTTGTAGTATTAGTGAGTACACTGCAGTCCAACTCATCTGGACATAATTTTAGTGAAGTATCTAGCTTTTTTATGTCTCTGGCATACACAACTGAAAACATGTGATATGTCCTCAGAATGTGTAGGCCATAAGAGTTAACAAAATTGAACTCCTCTTAAAGACTCTCCCTCTCCCTTCTCTGATCACCTTTCATCTTCCTGTGTCCCATCACCCCTTCCCTTCTCTTTTTCTACTTCCTTCTCTTCTTGCATTCACTGTCAGGAAGGGCCGGCACCGAAGGGGCAGTTCAGCACAACACGACGCCGGCAGAGACTAGCAGCTGCAGTGGCTACAACAGTGAGTGGATTTAAAAATCAGGGGATAGCCCTAAAGCTGGGAAGCTGTGTAACTTGAATGTGTAATAAGCTTATGAAAGTGTGTCTTGCACTTTTTGGAGGTGTCCATGCAACCCACTTTCAGCTTGAGTTTCTTAGAAGTGGTCAGGCCTTTCACAAATGTATTCCATAAGTGTGGGTCTGAGCTTGTTTACATAGTACGTGTCCCTCCTCCTTTATGCAAGTGCAAGTGATGGTTAGACTCAGGCCCTGCACTATTTGAACACATCTTTAACATACTCCGCTGTAATACTATACAAAATGGAAAAAAAATGATCAAATTCTATTAAAAGATTCTTTTCACAGTCTATAGCAAGACAGCAGGACCAAGATTTGTTACAAACAGCCATGGAATTATAAAATATCCTGATTTTTTTTTTTTTTTTAAAGCAGTGTAGGGTTAGCCTTTTCATTTGAGACACTTTCTGTTTACATCCCATAATTCCAAAAAGTCATATTACTACCTCTAGCATCTGTATTTAGTTTTGCTACTTCTCTAAGTCTTTGATGCAAAACCTGGAGCTGTGAAATCAACACAGGGACTGCGAATTGGGAGGGAGTAGTGTTGCTTGTGAAATCAAATTAGGGTATCTTCAGCTGCTGCTTTATAAGGAAAGCACTTAGTAGGAGTGCACAGTATAGACATTAATAATAATCCATCAACTGATTACTGATTTACAGCACCTAGATAGGGAAGACTCTGGACAGCCAAAGATTGAAGTGAGCTTTAAATGCATAACCCATACCTAGCTCAAGCAGTGAATGTCTTCATCAGGCTAAAGTATGCCAGGGACTGCTGCTCCAGCTCATAGCTAAAATCCCCTAGAGCGGAGATCACCGCTGCTTAAGCTTTGAGCTCTTGCTACCTGAACCATGAAACTCAGTTACTATTAGGCCTTCATAAAAAGCATGAGAGAAATCAATCTTTCTCCCATTCCCAAATTAACTCATCTAGATTTAATCCCCTGTAATCAGTTAATGCTGAAAGCTGTGCTCAATAATTGATTGGTATTCTGACCTCATTGGTCTGCCTGTCTAGCAGAGAAATCCTCCCGCTGGGAGGCTCTAACCAGGAGGTTCAGCAGTCATTCAACAGCATCCTCAAGAGCTGCACCAAGGAGTGCTTAAGGGGAGCAAATACAGCTGGACTTAGATTGCAAGGCAGTAGGAATCCAGGAAATTGCTGAGTTGTTACCTGCAGCTAAAGTGAGGACCTGTTGAGGGAGGTCCTGGGGCAGCTGGAAAGAGTGCAGGAGGAAGGAAAACTAGAGGCAGCAGAAAAAACTCTGCAGCTGTTGGAGTGGTTGTGGAAGTGGCCTGTTCTTCCTGGCTGATGTAGCAAAGCGCTTGTCTCTCCCAGACAGTGAAGCTGTGTGTGCAGGCTGAGGGTTCAGAATTATGGCAGTTAAATACATGGCAGAAAGAGGTTTTCCTTACAGTCCACTGTACCGGGAATAGTCTGTCCTACATGAACACACAATTCTGAAGAAGGTGAGTGGGTATTATGCCCCTGGTGTAGAGCAGAAAGTTGGGACAAGGAACTTGTGAGGTCATGTCTAGAAGAGTGTGTATATGGAGGAAACCAGAGTGATGCATCAAGATGCTAAATATTTTTAAAACTCCCTCCAAAACAGTAACAACAGCAACAACAAAACAATTGAAAAAAGAATGAATTAATAAAGTCAGAATCAAGTCGCCGTGGATATAGAGAGAAACCACAGCAGTGAAAGGAAAAAAGGGGAAGAGAAGTATGTTGTCAGTGTTTCTTGGACTGTTGCCTTTTCAAGAGAATGAAAGAATTTGTTAAATATGCATTTTTTCGACCATTGTGGAAAGTAGCTTGGAAACTTTGCTAAAAGATGCATATGAGGAGAGTTTATGTCAATCAACAGTTTAGTATTTTCGGTTCTTGTATTTAAAGCAATCAGCAAAGCAGCTACTTGTATCTGTCATGTGAATGTGTATTTCTTGCAAGCAGTGTGACATTTAATGCTATTTCTAGGATATACTTTAAAATGTTATTTTTCCAATAAACCTCACTGTGAAAACATTGCTTTTCAGCCTGGCCAGCTGAGGTATGAAGCAGAAATTATGGATCTAAAGCAGATCTCTTCAGCTAGGATTATCACCAAGTAGCTAAAGAGCCCCCTTCATCTGTGGGCAGCCTTCCTGCAGCTCTGCCAGTATGTGTGGGGCTGGAGCAGCCTGCCCCATCCCATGGGCACTAGGAGCTGTAGAGATTCTTCTTAAATTCTTGCGTTATAACTGGGATCAGCTTGCTTTCCTACCTTCTGGATGGACTTGAGGGTTGGGTACACGCTCTCAGCACACACAGCTATCACGTAGCCACCTACCCTGCCCTCCTGGAGACACCTGAAGCAGTTGAACCTTTGCAGTGCTTCTAGCCAGAAAGTTCTGGGAACATGCTTTCCTACTTTTAGTCATATTAGTCAATTAACCTAGTTTTCTTGGGCTGTTGAGAAGGGCAGTCTGGTACTTGTGAAGAACATAGTGGGGTAAATACCCAGGATGAACAGAAGGAATTAATTCTACATCTCCTGTTAATGAAGTCATCTTAATGTTAGGCTAAACTGAGGTCCAGAAAATGTACCTACTGTATTAATATAGCTGGAAATCAAACTACATGATAAAGAGAATAAAATTTATGCTGGATAGGTCCATTAGAGCTATTATTATGGGGGCTGTATATATCTGGAAATTAAGGAAAAACAATATGGAAAATGGCATTTGCAGAATGTGCTCATGAGTGGAATGAGATGTAATGAATAGATCCAAAAGGATTTTGAGAGTTTCATTGGGGAATCAGAAATCTGAAATGCTTATCGATGAGAATTTCTACAAAAAGAGTTTGATAAAAACAAATACAAGGTACCAACTCCAAATACTGACAGTAGTACAGAACCTTACCTGTTGATAAAAATTCTTAGTAATATGACTTTTTATGTTATCTTCTGCTCTTTCTCATGTCTCAGAAGACACGTTTTCTATTTTGGCACCATTTCTCATATTTGAACATTGGGATGCAATGAGGAATTTCTTGATTTATATATTTGATCAATATAATGAAATAAATTAGTTTTAATGTGTTCAATGTGTTTAACAATGCTTAATATTTAAGTAACAGAATGTAGTTCTGCATGCCTTTCCTTTGCATTTAAATTTGAAAATTGGGTTCTTGGCCTGATTTTTATACAAATGTGTATAAATGGTAAAATAAAAAATAAAATGCAACATACAGTCACACATACATCATACATGTAACAGTGGTAGCCATACACTGCATATGTAGCATATAAGTAACTGTTCAGTACACATGATACATTTGTGTGTAACTTACTAAGATTTGCAGGTATATTTTTAATATTGTACCTGAAAAGTATAGAAGGAGAAAGAGAAGTGGAAGTGATAATAAACTAAATTATTTGCTCCATCTTACTAAGCTCTATCTCTTTGCATTTATTTATGGTTCATGTACTTTAAATGAAAATCAGGCTGTGGTTTAATTTTTTTTTTTTTTTGTTTTTTATTTGTTTTAGTTAAGAGTATAGAAAGACTATACACGTTTTTCCCCTCTTCATTAGTTTCAACTCAGGATTTGTGACTAGTTTTGAAAAACTTAAACGATATGTTCAATAACATTATATCCTATTTCTAGATCTGTGGAGGAACTTTCATACTTCAAATGTTGGTATTTGTAATAACAGAGTTCTACTACATGTAGCCTCAAATGTCCAAATATAAGGCAGCATGTGTCATGGTTCAATCTGACAATCATCTTTTAAGCATTAGGAAATGGTCCATTTTTGTAAAGGTTAAAATTGAAATGCTCCATTGTTAGCTAAGTGTTTAGGCCTTATTTTCTCTTTCAATGAAAAATTTCAAGGGAATTCTGCATTGGCTGTGCTGATATTTAGGAAAGTAAAAAGTTTTATGTTTAGTCTTACTATATTCTTCACATAATGAACCGAGTCTTTGTTTTCAGAAGAAATCTGTATTTTCTTCAACAGAGTCAAAGGGTTGGTGGTAGCTTATACAATGATTCTCCACTGTTTCTTGCTGTAGGTCCCATTCAGTGCTACGATGTCACCTGTTCGACTGCATTCATCCAATCCCAACCTTTGTGCAGACATTGAGTTTCAGACTTCCCCAAGCCATGTAACGGACCCTTTGGAGTGCTCCACTGAGTACATGAAACTGCAAGAAGAATTCTGCCTGATGGCACAAAAAGGTACCTGGAAATGTCAAGCCTTTCCTTTATTATGCTACTCTGTTGTTTTTCTTTGTTGCCTTCACTTAGTTATAGCCAAGGCATTCATCTGTGTTAGATGATGTTGTAGAATAATTTTTAGCTGGTCAAGTGACTTGTGACTGTCAGGTGACAAGACAGCATGTATTATCCTTCTTACATTTTCCATGGATGTCATGAATATAGAGAAAGGTAAAATGTCTGACAAGATTTTTTTTAGAAGTGTTCTGAACTACTTTCTGCATCTCGTAAATACATGTCTGAATTTAAAAACATTTTGTTTCTCAATAAAATGCTTTGTTTCTTCCCAAAGATTAATCAGAATGTCACTGCTATATATAATATTGTGCAATTAATTTTTGTGCAATGTTTTCCATGTCAGTGGAAACAACATAAGACCGTATTACTAGAATGTACTTTATAAATGTCATTTTATTGCTAATAAGTGAATGGTCCTACAGACTGAAAATACTATTTTAAAAGGGTTTGTTATTAGGTTGCTTGCTGTTATATTACAGCAGGATATATCTAGGAAAAACCATGAGATTGATATCTTAAAAATTGTTGAAAACATGTTTAAAGACCAAATAATCCCCTTTAATAGTGCAATATTAAGTCTTAGCAGAACTGACTTTTCTTTCTTACTCTGAAAAGAAAAAATAAAAACAGAAAGAAAAGAACACATGTTGGACACAGGTTTTCCAAATATGCACTTTTCCATACTTTCAGTCCCAAAAGCATTCTCAAATGGCATATGTGTGAACATGCAGTGTGCACACTATAACCTCAAGCAGTGTTTGTACTCGATATGGCATGGATTACATGAAGTTCAGCTCTTTGCTTCTAATTTCCATAACTGAGCAATGGAAATTTTACTTTGTCTTTATTGCTGGAATATTACCATAGATGTCAATGTGCGGTTCAGTAGCTGAGAAAACGCTTATTTTCTTATTTTCTTTTTGCTTAGTGCATTCTCTTTTGAAGTCTGCCTTTAACAGCATAGCTATAGAGAAGGAGAAGCTTAAGCAGATTGTTTCAGAGCAGGATCTTACAGGCCACAATGCTCAAATAGCACACCTCAGACAGTCCCTCTCTCAGGTATGTTCTTGCTTTTTTTTCATGCTCATCTAGCTTGCCAGATAGACTATTTCTTTTGTATTTTGGCCATTTCCTGAGGTAGAAGCAGCCAAGAAAAAGCCAGGATCTTGACCAGAACTATATGTTCTATTATGACAGATCTAACCTCAATTCGTGTGGAGCTGAAGGAGATCATTTGTTTGTGTGAGCATGTATCTGTTATGGTTTTCCAAAGTAAAGAAAAAGGACCAAATGTTTTTATACAAATGCTAGGTATCTTTCCTGGAGCTGTTTCCAGCACAGATAAGGAAATATTCTTGTTTTCTTAATTTTTTTTTTATTTTTGACTGTATATTTTCAGATTTTTTTTTTCTTTCTAAATGCAAAGAAATAATGGATTACAGAATAATTATGGGTAAATTGGATATTCAGATACACACCTGTTACAGTTTAGTATCTCTCTCACTGAAACCAAAGGGAAAATTGTCATTGGCTTTAGTGGGGAAGAAGAGGTAGAGCAATAATAAGTCCTCAGGTTGCTCAATGTTTTTTTAATTCATTGCCAAGGAAATATAAAAGTTTTTACTCTGAAGAATGGATTGGTGTGGAGTAGTGCACCTGCAAGCAGTGTGCACAGAGTTTCAGAGGCAAACAGAATTTCACCCAAAAGTGTATACAATTTCATACATTGCTATTGGGTTAAAAGTTTTCTGCGATGAGATTAAAATTGATGCACATGTCTATAGGCAGAGATGCATATCATGTTACGCAGATCAATCACTCTGTATTGTAGCAAAGAAAGGTTAAGGGCAAGACATAAGAGTAACCTTTTCTGATTACTGGCACAAATGTAACCAAAACCTGTGGAGACTTTTTAGTAACTTGTATGAAATATGTGATCATGCTTTCATCTTGTCCTTGTCCTCCAGGGCCAATTTAAATGTCCCTGTTGCATGTTAATTCATAGTCTCAGTGGGAAATAATTGGAAATTTGACCTTTGTCAGACGACTGGGTTTGGCCAGTCTCATGACCAGGTTTGAGCAGTTTAAGAAGCTACTGCCAGGCTGCTGTTAAGTCATCACCTTCCTTCCCTTCCTGGTAGATGGCAACTGTGAACATGCCCAGACCATTTCAGAACAAAGCAAAATGGGGTAATTTAAACTGTTTAGTGATAGTTTAAGCTAACCTATTTTACTTTGGGCATACTTTGTTTCAGTACATCCATGCAATCTATTCCTCAGTTTGCACTAGGGGGAGGCAGAAGATTCTTACTCCATTATAACAGTCATTTTCTACTAAAACAATATGTCTGTTGTTCTTTTCTATAATCTTCAGTGCTATATTAGGGGGATATATTAGGGTTAATTCAGTTCATGTTCTAGGCATGCAACAATATACTGTTTTTGGATTTCAGAATCTTGCATGTGAGTCTTTCTAAATAACAGACAATGTGTATAAATGCACCCAAATTTATAATCTAGATTGGGCTTTAAAAAAGGAGAAAAATCAGCAGATACCAAACATCAGTAGAATTCTATTGGTATTTGTGACACTAACGAATCAGTAGTTTGAAATGAGTACACACGCATGCAAATATATTAAATTGATGTAGATGGGCAAACACCCAATGATACTAGCAATTATATTGTTTTTGCTGGAAAGGAAGCAATTTCCTTCTGCAGACTCTTCAGTGCTGATAAGCTTGGTTCAGAAAAGGCTGCATAGTTTTAAACCAAGAATCTCCTCTTTGGGCATTTTATGGGTGGTTCCTGTTTGTTCTGCAGCTTCATTCTTTTTTGCTGCATTCACTCCCCGTTTCCATACTATGCATAACCCACCAGTTTACCTGCCAACAAACTACGTGAAGAATTATGTGACATTCTACGTGTAGAATGTCATTGTTACATTGTGGGAGAATATTTGTGTCCCATCCCTCCCACCTCTTGAAAATCATTGAAGGCACACCAACCAAAACACTAAATAATATGATTTCTTAGGAATTTTTTTTTTCAGGTTTAATGATTACTTTTTAATTTTAAATGAAATGTGCAATTTTTATTTTAAGGCTCTCAACCAGAATGCTGAACTAAGGAGTCGCTTGAACAGAATACATTCAGAATCTGTTATTTGTGATCAGGTTGTCAGTGTAAATATTATCCCTAGTCCTGATGAGGTAAGACTTTGGCCTTTAATGGATTTAGAGTACAATTAAACCTTGCTAATTCTCATTAATAGCTGAAACGCACCTGATAAATGACAGAATTTTTCAGATTGGCAAGTGTTCATTTACAGAAAAAGTCAGATTATATTTTATCTACGTAAAATAAAACTTCTGTCTTCTATTTTGCTTATGTCAGATCTCATGAAAGAACTCAATTTGGACTCTGCAGAGAAACAGAGAAGGACTCCAGTCTTGGAATATTAATTGTGGGCTGTGGGAATTAGTGAGGTTTTACTGTATTTGATTGTAGTACGCGGTAGCTAACCAATTCTGTATCTTAGTTTCTTGCCAAATCAACAGAACAGTTTAGTATTTGATAGCCTGAATCCTGCAAGTTCTTAAAGGACCTGAAGTTTAATATAAAGTGGCACTGCTGAAATCAAAAGGTTCAGCCTGTGAACCAAACACTATAATATTATCATCTTTGCAACATCTAGTCTTTGTTGTTCTGCTCTCCTCAGTGGTCAGCTTCCCTCATAAGAAGGACAAATCTGAATTTTCAAGTTGTAATATGTTACAATTAATAGGGTCGCTTTGACAACCATTCTGTTTTCATTTTGCCAAAATATTCTTCATTTGTCATTTCCACTATTTTTTTCCTATGCCATTTCATTGAACATATCCTTGTCTCCTAATTATTTCTTCCAACAAGAGAGGAAGGTGAAAAAGTTTCCAATTACTTTTGGTTATTTGCTTTTTGAAAACATCCAAACAATTTTTCTGAGTTGAGCATGTTGGAGACTAGCAAGAGAAGATAAAGGTGAAGCAGTGCTACAGCACAGCAATCTGCAGTGAAGTTCTGAGCAATGACTATCTCTTCTGTTTCATATTTTCTTGTAGCTGGATTCTTTTCATATGGATATTGCTATCTTGGTACAAGTGTGTCTGACTGAAGGAGTTTTTCAAAGAGATTCCCAGATCTCTCATTCACTTCTTCTCTTGATTGCTTTATACATATTTAATCTTGCAGTGTGTAGATAATGCCTGTGTGAGGATCTTTTTAGGTAGAGGCATGTGTATTTTTCCAAGTACCTCTAGCTTAAACAAAAACTTAACGTTTTAACCATTTAATGTAAAGATAACAGTGAAACGAGCTCCTATTTCCATTATAATTCATCAGACATCATGAACCATCTACAAGCTGATAAGCCCCAGTGAAAAAGGAATGTTTTTTGACCTATTGGCTTGTTTATGATTTTTTTTTATTTTTTGTTAGTGCATTTTGAAGCAACTACATAGAATAATTCTACAGGATTAAGATGTCACCAAAACCATTTGCAGGACTTCTGTAGTAAGATTAATAGGGCGGGAGTTGCAGTCTGAAGAGTTAACTGTGTTTAGAAGGGTTTTAGTGGTTTCACATCTGTATTATCTCCAGAAGCAACATGCTGTATAAATTAATGGATTAAGTCTCTCCATAGCAGCAGCTCCTTTGGTGGAATGGTACAGGGAGAGAAATTTAATTTATTTCCCTCCATTCTTAAGGCTATAGCCTGTAGCTTAATACCTTGAAGCCTGGTGTTCCTCCCATCAGTGGCAGGAACAGAAAGATATGTTCTACTGTTTAAATTGACTTGCCTGCTACTAATATATACATAATACAGTTTTGAACCCTTGCCTTTGCTATTAAATTCCCTTTACAATAAACTGTAAAGAGTCTGTTCCCTTTAGTAGTACTGAGCCAGTGTTAATGGCATAGCTCAAATGAGATTTGGACTGCAAACATGGAAGAACAGCACATTAATATATACTATAGCCTTCTTCCTGAATATTCAAACATCTGATAATAAATTGTTTCACAAGTGCAAGTGCAAGTAATTTTTCACCTCCTGACCTTATAAAGCTTTACATTTGAGTTTTGGTTATTTGAAAGCCAGCTCCCTGTGATGTAATTTATGAGCAGGTGACTTTTCATGTGAATTTCATGGTTGAACTTGTCTGACACAATCCAGCTATTTTCCACAAAATCATTCCTCTAGGTACAGAACTAGGTCTGTGATTATTTGTACTGCTAAAACCTAGCAGTTGGTGCTGAGCAGGCCTCAAATGAAGGCATGTATTTCACTTCTCAAAATGCACCTTATTTTGTAACTGCGGAAGTCTCATCTGTTAAGTATGCACAAAGCCTTATTAAAATGCTGGGTTTACTATCTGTCCTTATAATTCAGCATAGAAAAATTATTCAGGATTTACCCCTTCTATGCATATTTCTTTTATATTAGAAATAATACTTTTATATTTCTGTGATTAATTTACAGACGGGTGAACAAATTCATGTCAGTTTGCCACTGTCTCAGCAAGTTTCTAATGAGAGCAGGCTCTCTATGTCTGAATCTGTTTCAGAGTTCTTTGATGCACAGGAAGTGCTTCTGTCTGCCAGCTCGTCAGAAAATGAGGTAGGCTATGACAGCATGCTGCAGCCTTGCTGTTGGACAGATTAGGTGTTGCTACCACTAGTGAATGTTTTGATGGTAGTTTGGTTGTTTGTTTGTTTTCTTTTTTTTTCGATTTTTTTTTTTTAATATATAATGCTACTTAAAATGAAAAGATATTAGAATGTGTAAGATATAGATGAATGAACCTGAGACTCCTTTGTGATGAGGTGTAGAAGTTCCCTGAAATGTAAAACTGAATTGAAAGTTGTTTGTATCAGTAGCTTATGTTCAGTACACGTCCTTGCTAGACTACGGCAGTTTCGGATAAGGAAGACACAGGAGCAGTGACATCTGACTATTCAGTCAAGTAATTTAGATTTTAAAATATTATTTAAAAAACTGTCTTCTAGGTTATTGTCTGTAGTCAGACAAGTAGACAAAAGCCTAAAAAATTGTCTCATGCAGGCTCAAAGTTGAAGCTGTCAGACATGGTTCGGGCTCCCGAGTCATGTTACTTTTCACAGCTTTCCTATGTTATCCTGGATAAAGTCTTCAATTTTAAGAATTCATTTTATAAAACACCTTTTTATGAAACCACAGTAGTGCTGTGGTCTACTACAACTCTTCTGTAAGTGTAAATAAGTTTGTGCCACCATTGCTCATGTGCCATGAGTTGGCAAAGCCACAGCTAGAGTTCTTCATCTGAAGAATGGAATGGTTCCTTACCTTATTTCTTCTCACAGATGTAAAATACATGTTATCTTAATAGTCTGGATTTTCTATATCAGCATGGAAAATTGGCGTGGCTATAAGGCATAAACAAAATGGAAACTTTGCAAGATCACCTCCAAACAGTATAGGCCTTATAATAAATGCTCTGTCATGAGTAAACACTGTAAAATATGTTGAAAGTAGTGTTTATGGAGGAAAATATTTTTTGTAAAAATATTTTATTAAAAATAATCTTCAGTGATGCAGTTCTTGTTTTTGCAAAATAAATCGATTTCCATCTAATTTTTTGCTGTGTTTTATTGTTTTGTTCTTTATAAAGAGCACAAATCTCTTCTCACCCACCTCCCATCACCAATGTGTTACACTATCAATTTTACTCATGTCTGATCTTATTTGAAGTTACCCTTTTGCAAATGCAGTATCTGTATTTGACTTCATAATAAGGAGTTCAGAAACATAAGGATTGAATAGCATGTGTTTCAACGCTTTTAGTACATTGGCAATACGGCTGATTGAAACATCCAGTTGATTTTAGTTAAAAGCTCTAATTGGATAGAAATTATTTCTTTCAATATTTGTGTTTCATTTATTTTTGTCTAATTTTTTAATGTATTTTATATGTATTTATCTTAATTGATGTTTTATTTATGCTTTAGGCTTCTGATGATGAATCTTACATCAGTGATGTGAGTGATAATATATCTGAGGACAACACCAGTGTTGCGGACAACATTTCTCGGCAAAGTATACAGCTATGTTTTAAACTTTCGGAAATTATGTTGGTTATGTTCATGTACCAGATTTACTGCATGTCTGTACAAGCCCAGCTCAGCTGAAATCAGTGAAGTTGGGCTTGCTTGTTCTGGTGGTGATTTGTTTCAATGGATGTCTGTTTTTCTTAATCTACTACTCTCTTATAATAATATTTTTTTCCCTTCCTAGTTCTCAATGGTGAGCTAACAGGAGGGGCGTTCAGGAATGGACGGAGAACTTGTCTCCCAGCTCCTAGCCCTGATACCAGTAATATCAATCTGTGGAATATTTTGCGGAATAACATTGGCAAAGATCTTTCCAAAGTATCCATGCCAGTTGAGCTAAATGAACCTCTGAATACCTTGCAACATCTTTGTGAAGAGTTGGAATACAGTGAACTCTTGGACAAGGCTGCTGAAACAGATGATCCTTATGAACGCATGGTATTAAATTTAGTGTAGCACTTCTTATGCCTCTGTTAGAAAGGGAACTGTTGAGTGAAGATCTGTGCAGGGTCCGTAGGACTCTGCCTCCTTTGCTGAAAAACTTGGAAGGTGGGTATTGAAGAAGTCAGGAGAGTACAGGAAGGAAAAGCCACAGTGAAACATAAAGCTTCCTTAGAAAACTGTATTCAGTCCCCTTCTCTATTACGGATATCTCTGAAATTTCTCTGTGGTGTCTTATAGTTAATTTAAGGGAAAAGAGTTTGGAAGAATGAAAGTTTTTTACTGTTGAAGAAATGCTTCTGAAAAAAGTGTAATTTCTGTTGATGCTGCATTTATGAACAACATGAAATAAATAAAGAATGGAGCACCCATTACACATTTATGTCCTTGCTACCATGAGGAGAAGGGCACCCTCCTCATGGAGGAGGTTAAGGCTCACCCCACTGTTAGCAGAACTTTTAACTGTACATTAAGGACATCCTAAGTGATAACTGTTTATGTTTGACACTAAAATAAAGTAATTCCCATAGGAAAATGGTATGTGATCTTGTCATTAGAACTTATCATATGATATTTATTCACAGGGACCGTACACTAGAGCTGGGTCTTTGTTTTAGGTCATTAGAGATAAGCCTGTTTAAAGGTAGAAAAACAAAATCTTGTGCAGATGATTATTTTAGGGAACTGTTGAAAGAGACTGACTGAGGCCATGAAGAAAAACAAATTAGGTCAGCAAAAGAAATACAGTTCATATTGTTTCTGGCTGGGGTATATGGCATCGCTCTCAGCCATGTTTAATCAATCCAGATTTCAGTCTTGAGTGGAGTGAGTTCTGTGGTACTACATAGTTATGGCATGTACAACAAAAATCTCTGCCTATTCTCACTTACATTCTTGTCTGCATTTTCACAGGTTCTCATAGCTGCTTTTGCAGCCTCAGGCTATGCCTCTACATACTTCAGAGCAGGAAGCAAGCCATTTAACCCAGTGCTTGGTGAAACTTATGAATGTATTAGAGAAGATAAAGGATTTCGATTTTTTTCAGAGCAGGTAAACCTTATTTCTAGATAGACATTTCTGTTTCGATTTAGATTTTGGTTTGTTTCTTTCTTTTATAGAATAATATTGCATTTTTTTTCTAGTTAGAATGATTCACTTTCTTACTAGTAAAGAAAGGTTCTTAGTATAAGTTAACTTCATTAAATGCTAGAAGGTACATATTTTTATAGTAATCACAAGGCGGTGTTTTAAGTACATAGCATTTTAAATACAAACTTAAGTTGAATTTGTTTTTATAGCAACATAGGCTAAATAATAGTGTGGATTATTTAGTATTTTCTTACTGCAGTAACAATTGTATGGTCTTACAAATGAAAATACGTTGTTTTTAACTCAGCCAAACTGTTTTCCAGGTTAGCCACCATCCTCCCATTTCGGCCTGTCACTGTGAATCGAAGAACTTTGTGTTTTGGCAAGGTATACTTTTTAATTCAAAAGCATAAACTTTTTTTTATCAGCAAGTAAAAATTTTGTCTGTACAAGATGAGCTTTGCGTTTGGAATTTACTCAAAATTTATATACTTATTATTTTTGTAGTAACTTATTAAAAACTGGTGCTTTGAATTATTTCACTCCAAATTCTCATTTGTAATATTAAGCAGACATGTTTCAACTTCCCTTGTCACTTGCAGTCTGTATATACTTTTCTGCTAAAAAGCGTTTTACCAAGAAAATTATAATTTCTTACAAACACAAGCAGTTCTTTTTACACAGTTGAACAAGCAGCCCTTGTATCTACTGGCATATGCATTTGGTTTGTATTGAATGTTTTCATGAGATATTTGACCATAACGTAGCACTGACATGACTTCTAGAAGAAAATAAAATTTATCTTTAGTTTTTCTGACCTAATGTCATTTTAAAATATTTTTTTTTTCTTTTGTATTTTCATGGCAACCCCATACTGTCCTGTTTTAACTGGATGGTCTAGCATCGACCACCTGGTGTGCTATGCAGATCACTGCAAGACTGTTCTTTTCAGTTTTGTAAATCTTTCACTATTATATTCAGATATCAGGTGGAAAAACAAGTTCTGGGGGAAATCAATGGAAATTCTGCCAGTTGGAACCTTGAATGTGACTCTTCCAAAGTAAGCTACTGCCCTACTTCCTTTCGTTTTCAGTCTTTGCTGCAATCTAATCTGTGAATGGATTGGGGAAAGTAGTGTGCAGACATCACATGAGTTGTGCTGTTGAGAGTCAGTGCCTAGCTGAAATCTCTTCTTAGTATACAGGAGGGGATACTGAAGCATTTTTGAGCCTGAAGATCCATTTGAGATTTTGAAGGAACAATACACAAACTCTCTAGAAGATGATAGACAGAGGGGAACAGAAATGTTTTAGGGGAGAGAACCCAAGTTTGATAAGTGCAGTAGTGACCAAGTGTTCAGAACAAGGCTGCAGCATAGGACTGTCAGCAGCTAGCACTGTCTTTACTGAGGCTCTCAATACTGATAGGTGTTCCCTCAGAACAACCACTAGTAACAATGTAAGGTCATTTTTCAAAACGTTAGCAAGTCAGAACATGTTCTTCAGATGTTGCAGAGTGGTGAGAAATTTCACCACAGGTAAGACTAGTTGCAAGTTGTAAATCCTGGGGATACACAGGGGTGCTTGAGATGTCTGCTGGCTTTGCAGTACTATTCCTGCTCCTGTACTTTGCAGTGAGCCTTTCTTTCTGCCTCTGACAGTATGGCATCACTCCACTCCACCTCTTCATCCATCTCATGAAATTGAAGTAAGTGCAGTCAGGGGCATCTATGTCTTCTGTCTTCATGCTTACTCCTCATCTCTGCAGGAGAATGTGCGCAATACAATTACTCCATTTTATTCCCTGACAATACAGATGCTGTGACTCTGTGTAGTTCTCTTACAGAGGGAAAGGGATGATGTGCCAGTGAGATCCTTCTTCCTTTCTTCTGTCCCCTTTCCAT
The DNA here is from genome assembly GCA_013400375.1 of Thinocorus orbignyianus. NCBI lineage: Eukaryota > Metazoa > Chordata > Aves > Ciconiiformes > Thinocoridae > Thinocorus > Thinocorus orbignyianus. Next base: position 89,895 of record VXBW01003702.1, read on the forward strand.
ATTTATTTTATTCTAATTTTAATTTAATTGCATTGTCTTCTTCTAGCCTCAGTTCAGCCCTATGTTGATCTTTGGATCACTGTGCTGTCCCTAAAGGATTTGTGGCCAAAGAAGTTAATGCTTTGAGGACAGTGCAGGGCTTCAGTGGCTCGTAATGTCTTGATTTGTTGTTCGTAGCACCATTCTTCAATTCTCTATGCTAGAGCTTAAGCAGGGGCCTCTATGGAGGATTAGTAATGTACCCAGAACCAGTGCATTATTAAAAGAAGCTATTGTTTCAAAAGGTTTTGAGGAATATGATCTTGTATTTATGACAATGGAGCTATGTTTTACTTTTTTGTCCGTAATGATCGTGATTAATATATGTCACCAACTACTTGTTAATCTGTTCTTAGGTATGGAGACTACTATGTCTGGAACAAAGTCACTACTTGCATACATAATATTCTTAGTGGAAGGAGGTGGATAGAACACTATGGAGAGATAACTATCAGAAACACAAAAAGCAGTGTTTGTATTTGTAAACTCACATTTGTCAAGGTAACATATGTATTGTAATACATATATATTCATAAAACTGCATAGTTTAAGCATACATCAAGCTGTTTCTTTGGTATTTCTGAAATCTACATTCCACATTTTGTCCTGTCAACTTTTGTAAATACGCAGATTATCAAATGAGAGTGCTATGTATGACTGTATTTCATTCAACATTTGATACCAGTGTGTTGAATTGCTGTATAGCTGTGTGCTATACTGTTATTAGGTTTAGGTTATAAATGAAATCTTGAAATTTCTTTTCTATTACCACAATGAAAATGCAATCACTGTAGACTTCTGTGTCATTTTACTTTTGCCTTTATTAGAATTTGTCAGTCAGTAGTTTGTCTCTTTAGATTACATATTGCTGCTTTGCTTCATAGTATTTGTGTATCCAGGTAAGGGCCACATAGACTTATAGAATCATCCAGGCTGGAAGGGACCTCCAAAAGCCATCTAGTCCAATCTCCCTGCAGTCACAGGGACTCCCCCAATTAGACCAGACTGCCCAGGGCCTCATCAAGCCTCACCATGAATATCTCCAGGGAAGGGGCCTCAACCACCTCTCTGGGCAACCTGTTCCAGTGTTCCACCACCCTCAGAGAGAAGAAATTTTTCCTAATATCTAATCTAAATCTGCTCTTCTGCAACTTAAATACATTGCCCCTCGTCCTGTCACTGCACGCCTTTGTGAACAGACTCTCCCCAGCCTTCCTGTAGGCCCCCTTCAGGTACTGGAAGGCTGCTGTTAGGTCTCCTCGGAGCCTCCTCTTCTCCAGGCTGAACAACCCCAGCTCCCTCAGCCTATCTTCGTAGCAGAGGTGCTCCAGCCCCCTGATCATCTTCGTGACCCTTCTCTGCACCCACTCCATCAGGTCCATATCCTTCCTATATTGAGGGCTCTAGACCTGCACACAGTGCTCCAGGTGGGGTCTCACCAGATGGTATAATGGGTAAAGTGCAAACCATTGTGAACCAGAAATTCTTTCTTAAACTTGCAGGTGAACTATTGGAATTCAAATGTAAATGAGGTCCAGGGTGTTGTGATAGACCAAGAAGGGAAGGTGGTTCATCGCCTTTTTGGAAAGTGGCATGAAGGCCTTTATTGTGGGGTTGCACCTTCAGCCAAATGCATATGGAGGCCGGGTAAGAAACTTGTAAGAAACTCTGGCAAGCACTGTAGTGTAACCCTACACCATGTAAGCTGTTTTAGCCATCATTTTAAATACACAAAATACTACTGGATAAATTAAATTTCTGGCTAGACAAATCAACATGAATTTACATGAGTTTATAATAATGGTAGAGGAAATGTTCTTTGAGGCACAGTCTTGTACATCTCAGTCTGACTCCTGGTCAAATATTGCAGGGTCTTGGGGTCAATATAAGAAAAAAATTAAGACAGAAATATTGGACGTCTGGGCGTGCCTGCCTTCTCACAGAGAGCTGGGTAGCTTATTTGGATTCAGCAAATAGGAGGTGCCAGTTTATTGAGTTTGTTTTATTAGCCTAGGGGATTGATCTTCAGAGGTGGTGAGCGCCTGTGATTTCAGGAGCTGATTTCAACTTCTTTGCTGCTTGCTTAGAGATACTGCACCTACAGTTATCTTTCATATGTGCCACATGATTATCCAGGAATTGTCATTGTTGTTTGTATTTTGAATCCTACTTTGTATTGACAGTATTTTGAACCCTAATTTGCACCCTACTCTCTGCGATGTTTGCTTTCACTGCTGCTAACAGGGCTGAATCAGTCTGTGAGGGACTGTTGCAAAATTAACTCTGAAGATCACTTAAGGTTAACTTTTATGCAGACATTTGATAAGCCCACTCTCTGAAGAACATGAAACTATGTTTAACCTGAAAATCTTGCAAACAGTAATTTTTATTTAAAAAGGAAGAAAGATCATAAAAGTTTTGAATCGATTAGCATGTAATTACAACCTCTACAGGATAAGGAGTTGAAATTAGTATCTAGTGAATGTTGTTCCATCTAGACAATAGCTTTTGATGCTTTTTAAATTGTGTGTAAGAGCAAAATACGTTAATACTTTTGCTGTTGTAATTTAATAAATAAATGAACCTCTTTCATATTTAGAGTAATAGTTTAAAAAGCTTTTTTTCTTTCTCATACATATTCATACAGGCTCCATGCCAACCAATTATGAACGTTATTATGGCTTCACGAGGTTTGCTATCGAGCTCAATGAATTAGATCCTTTACTGAAAGATCTTCTTCCTTCAACAGATGCGCGATTCAGGCCAGATCAAAGGCAAGAATGCTTATTTATAGACTTAATATTTGGTGGCTTTAAGGTTGTGTTTTGCCGAGTATTTGAATTTTGTCTACATCTTTGCTACAGTCTGAACTAAGCTTTGGAGGGTTCTGGTAGCAGAGAAGGTATTGAGTATTGCAATTGAATTTCTGTTTCACTCAGTTGAGGGAAAGTAGAAAGCATCTCATTGGTACAGTAGAGCTATAGTGCAGAGGTAAGATTCCTCATGACAAACTGGGAGGACAAGCTCTGAAATGTCATGCCCTCCTGTGATGAATAGAGGCAACATTAATTCTCAGTTCATAATACTTCAATGTTTTTGATAGGCTGAAGTTACTAATGAAAGCGTGTTTCTTAAGTTATAGATCAGGTATGTGTAACTGGGGAGTCGCATCTTGGTTATTCTTATTTTACGAGGTTGCGACTAAATCTGAAAGTGGGTACAGGCAACAGGTTTGGCTTCTGCTTGTCTCTTTTTGTGACTGGTGCTAGAAAATCTCTTTTTCTAAACACTGCATGATTGCTATAGAACCTGCTGTTATTCATACAGGCTTCTGGAGGAAGGAAATATAGAAGCAGCAGCACTGGAGAAACAAAGAATAGAGGAACTCCAGAGAGGTCGGAGGCGGTACATGGAGGAAAACAGCATTGTATATGTACCCAAATTTTTTAAGTGAGTCTATTCATTTCAGTAGTAGGTCTCTGTTTTCGATAGTGTGACTGGACAAAGTATTACAATAATTGACACCAACGTAGTCTGCTAATTGTGAAGGCCTGGAAAACGGCAATTTTAAGAAAAATAATCAGATACCCGATCTCTGCCTGAAGCAATTTTTATATAGTTTAAAGCTTTATGATTGAAAGATCATTTTCTCACAATGGGAGACAGCTATAAAACCCTGATGTTCCCCTTGGCCAATGTTTTTTGAACTTTGAAGTGGAATAGAAGTATAATATTAGGACCTAAGATTTAACTATGTTACTGTTTTAAATTATTGCATAGACAAAGTAATAAATAGTGACCCGAACAGCAACATCACATATATATCTATCTAAAACATATACATGAAAGTATGTGTATGCATTTATATTGTAATTTACTTATTTTTGAGTGGAGATTTGGGAGGCTTCTTGGGTGTTTTTAATTAAGCATTCTTCTGAAGCAAGGAATAGTCATACCAAATAGCCTGATGTTCAGGCTTAGGAATCAAAAGTGAAAAGGCTGAATGTGCTTAATGCAGTTTTTGTAGTGGAAGATAAGCAAAATACAGGGGAGACAAACGATATAAATGGTAAAAGGCTTGCATCCTATGAACCAGATCTCTTGGCTATCTCCTGAACATCATCAGAATCTGTAAGGGCTGAAGAGGCTTTATATGGCTCTAAGACCTGCTCACACAGATCAGAAAATAGATTTGCGATATTTGCAATTTTCTAAAACTTCCACTTTTGACATAGGTTGAGTTTGGTCTTTATTTTTAAATCCCTGACTGTTCTTGTGCCCTTTAGAAATGTGAAATCAGATTTAGTATTGGTTTAGATCAAAGGGGTATGGAATTTTATTTTATAATGCATAAGCTTGGAGATCTATAGTCAGACATTTTTTCTCTATATTTTTTTTTGTCTTGACTTTTTTTTTTTTTCCTTTCTACAGGAGAGTTATCGATGCTAATCAAAGAGAAGCCTGGGTGACCAATGACACCTACTGGGAACTGCGAAAGGATCCTGGCTTTAGTAAAGTAGAAATTCCCGTACTCTGGTAAACTGAGAATGTAGATCTAGTAAACATACCACTCTGAAGAAAAAAATAACTATGCACAATATGTTTCTTATAGCTAAGTGTGGTTTGTGGGTCTACGGAAAAACCTATCATTCGCATTTATATTCATCTTTATAATGGACTTTTGAAAGTGCATTAGACTAGGCCCCTGACCACTTCTGGATCTTTTTAATTTTGCAGCAGCCATTAAAAGGAAAAAAAAAAAAGAAAAAAGAAAAAAAAAAAAGAAATGTTTTAAATTTTCATACACTGAAAATTCAGAACAGAAGAAGCAGATGAATTATCCAAAGTCACTTGAAGAGGTGGTAAACGCAAAACTGCAACCGGTGCTTTAAACAGACATTAAGAGTAATGTAATTTAAATTTAAAAAAAAAAAAAAGGGGTGAAGAAAAAGAGGAAAAAAAATCCATTTTGGTTCAACTATTTTTGTTAAAAACTCTTGGGTCACAACACTGTCATTTCTGGCTTCAGGTTAGTCCATCAGTGTGATGTGCTTGGACTGACCTTTGTCAAAAAGATACTCTTTTCCGGAAGCTATTCCCTTTCATATGCCATTGTTCATGCCTTAAACAAAATATGAAGTTGTACAGTAAGCAATTTTAAAATATGTATGCTTAGGCTTGTGTGAAGGGCAGATTTTTAAAGCACTAAAATTTTATCATGATAGAAATATCAGAAAACTTCTGTTATTTAAAATCAACAGACAACCAAACATCTAACTGTATTTCAGAGGAGTGAGATCTGCTGTACATGCTTTAGCTTTGGGAAGCTGACTGTATAATCAGACTGAAAAGAAACTGCTGACTGGTTGAATTTGAGACAATTTTGGTAAATGTATATGAATTGCTAGTCAGAAAGTTCATATTCTACATGACTGATGATGACACACAACTGTCACATTTAGCACTGGCTGGACATAGTCTCACAGTGAATTTAATTTCCCTGTAACTGTTTACACAATTAGAATTCCCTGAAGTTTTACAACAGCATTAAAAGCACAGAAGATTTCACTGGAAGGTCTCTGGCTTCTCTCCAGAAGCTAGGTAATACTGTAAACGCAACTATTTTCTGCCACACACACTGTTTACTTTACTGGCTCTGTTTTTTCCTCACACGCTTTTCTTATCTCAATTTATATTTGAGAGTATGGCAGAGGCTCCCATGCGCTGTAGCTAACAACTACTACTCGTGTTGCCAAAATAGCTTTTGTGCAAAACTGTATTTTACAGTTTTTCATAAAGTGATTCTATATTTTTTGATTAAGAACCAAATCTCTTATGTATTACTAAGCCTGAGTTAAAGTACGTGGGAGAAGGCTTGGCACTTCCTATTTGAAAATATCTGAAACATTAACAGCAGGAGGGGGCAGAATTTAATACAAGGGAAAAAATTAATTTTATTAAGTAAAAACTGCATTCCATATGGTGTCATCTGCTCTTCCATTTATGCATGTATTATACATCCAGCCATGGATGATAGGTTAGATTTCATGCATATACACTGTATTTCTTTCTACACATACACAGTGTACATAAGGCCCTTGATTTTTTTCTATTTAAGATTGATTTTTCTACTGAGACCTAAAAAAAAATTATTAGAAAAGCATGTGATCCTGCCAGCAGAGCTTCTTGAACAGTTCTCAGTAGATTACCATGCATACCCAGCTCTCCACCTGCTTCTTCCTTTCGCAGTCCCGAAAGAACTGAGATCACTTTGATTATTTAGTATGCATTTACTTCTCCCCTTTGTTTGTATGGCAAAGCAATTGACTAATGGATTCCAATTTCTTCACATGGTTCTGTTATAAGGAAGAACTACGAAAAATCTAAAGAAAATATTAAGTAGACTTCTTAAGAATCGTGAATGCTTATGAATTGCTTATGAATATTTGATATAAAAAAAACCTGTGTGCAGGTTAACACAATGTCTTCTTAAGAAAATCTTGAAATTTTTGAAGAACGATATCTTTTTCTTTCCTAGTTGAACCTAGTCTGATTTTTAAAAAAAAATTATTTTATATTTTAGCTCTACAATTGTTATTATAAGAAAATGAAGATATATCAAAGATTGGGTATTCTAATCATACTTGTTTAACTTCATTCTGCTTGTTTTAATGACATTACACTAAAAATCAAATTGACACATTGTGTGAAATAGCAATTAACTATCACGTGTTACTTTCCTTAAAAACAACATTATTAAACAATATTGCCCACTTCATGCTCCAATCTTTATGTGCAGTTCACCATGATATTAGAAAACATTGTGTATGACTGCAATTACGTTTGAGGGACAAAAACTGCATGGCTTCATTTTTTTTTTTTAAGTTGGTTTTTAATTTAATTACAGAAATAAGATCTTTAGTTTTACAGTGTTCTGCTCGAGCTTTGTGAATACCATTATTTGCAATGCGAACTGAAAATCAGTAATAGGCTAAATCTTTCTCCTGAAGGCACTATTTAAGCCTACTGAATGTTAAATTTCTTAATTACTAAGCAGAGGAAACACAAACCAATGCATTACAAAATGGTTGCAATCTTTATCCGAAATTGAAAAGTGCTAGCCGATGTATTGTAAAGCAATTTCTTATAGTGCAGAATTCTCTGGATTTTGTGCGATATCTTTTATTAATTTTTTTCCTGTAACCTGGGGGGGACATCATGACATATTTTGTGCTGTTTCTGAAAAGAACGGGTTAACAGAGGATAGGTTCAGGGGCTTCTATCCACTTTACAATTTTTAGACAACGTGTGAAATTTCACCAGCACTGAGTCATGGGCCATAGAGGGCTTTCCACATCCCCTGCCACCGTAGCACAGAATGAGGTTTCCCATGTGAGAAATTAGAGTGCACTGTTGCCTCCTTTGCAGCCTGGCACCCACTGTAAGTAGTGGCTTCTTTTTCAGCAGGGCTGCTGCTTACAGCACATGGGACTTTTCTGCCCCAGGTGCCAACCTTTGCACTTGAACCTCATGAAGCGTCTTCTGGCCCAGTCCTCAAGCCAAGCAACCTCCTTCTGATTGAAGCTCTGCCATTTGGCATGCCATCCCATCCTCCTGTTTCAATGTTGTCTGCAAGCTTGTTAGCAAGAAGTCTCTATGTCCTCTCCCAGGTCTCTGCCGAGATGTTGAATGACATGGGCAACAAAATTGACCCCTATGGAGCTGTCCTTGTTGCTGGCTGCCAGTGGCCATTCGAGTCTGGGAATTTGGGCAGTTTTCAGCCCATCTCACTCCATCCAGGCAGTATTTCCTTCTGAAAGGCATGAAAAATACCAACTCAGTAAATATAAATGCTATACATTTGGTATGTGATGAAAATTAGTGCAAATCGTTTGACATTTGAAACCTTTTAAACAATTTAAGAAGTTCTAACTTTCACTACAACAACATATCCTTTGATTTTTCCTGTGGTTTCTCAAAACATTTAATTCTGTATAAAATAGACAACCCTTATCCTTCAGTTTCACAATAGTGAACTGTAATTTCAATTAATATTTCAAACGCATATCTTAATTTATTTCCTGTTCTGGTACTGCAGATATGATAGAGTAATAGTAGCCATTTTCATCAAATGTAAAGATTTAAATAGCTTAATTCCTGTTTTAGATCTGTATTAACAAAATGGTACATTTTGCAGCCTGTTAGAAATTGTTATCTCACTGCTAGATACAATATGAGTTGATTTTCATATGGTATCATTGTGTTTAACAAGTCACCTAGGCACCTGCTCTAATTTTAGACAGGTGTAAGTTGCATGAAGAAAACTTTTTTGTATTTTACTTTAAAAGTGAACTCCCACTATAATACTTTTTTCATCTTACAAATAATGTTACCCCCAACTTTTTTCCCCCCTTCATTTTGAACTTCTGACTCTAAATGAGCTTGTACAGCATTTATGGGTTTTACTGGGATAGCACATGCTAGGTAAATGTCAAATATTGCGATATGTATACATGACAGTTTTGAAAGATATTGCTCTTAATTCCCTACTGAATGCTATCAGAGCTTTATGGAAATAAATTACACAAACCTTAAAAGCATGTTAGGAGGCAGTGCTGGCCCTGCCCTCATGGGCGCCTGGTGAGCAGTGTGCATGTGGGCCATGTCCTGTGTTTCCCATGGAGGTAGCATGGGATTTTCTCACCCTCAAATCAGGCAGAGTGGAGGCCAGCATGATGCAGTCTTGCTTACAGAGTTTCTGTCAAAAAATCTGAGTTTTTAGAAATACCCTGGAAGGGAAGTTCATTTGGACTTGGACAATAACCAAGAGGCCTGAAGATTTCAATTATCTGTGAGTTTTGCAAAGCTTGCTTTCACTACCAAAGCTCTGTTGGTACAGAAAAGGTTGGTGTGGTCTCCTTCTTTTATAGGATTTTGTCTGGTGCAGGGGATAAACACCTGCTGTTTAACATGCTATTAGCTGCACTTGTAATCTGAGGAATTAACTCTATTTTAGGTGCCATTACTAGTGCTGGAGCTGCATAATGAAAGCAAATGAGAATTTTCAGATTAAATCCACATGAAAGGAAAGGGTATTTGCATTCGTATGCTAAAATGACAGGAGGGGTTAAGTTAGAGAGTTTGGCCCAGCTGAGGAAAAAGATTAATATTGATGGGAGCACGCAAGAAACATTGAAATGGCCTCACAGGTCACCCTGTGTTCTAGAGACACCTTGGAGAAAGCTGACAAAGCTTACAGTGTCATAACCACTTACCTTGGCAGCTGCTGGGGCTGAAAATACTATCTTGGGTTTTCTTCATGTCTGTCATTAAGTGACAGTCATCAAAATTGTATAAAACTTGAATTTGCTCTGTAGAACGTATATTGATAAAATCTGAGATAGACAAGGATACAGTTGCAACTAACATTTTTTTTTCTTAATGAGCTCAAAATTGTGAATGTATACTTTGTATAAAAAGTAGTATAATTTTCTACTTTACCATCTCTGGTTACTTTTATTATAATCCTGGTATAATTCTGAGGTAGTTTCATACAGAAAGGACTTTTTGTTGTTGTTTTGATTCTTTTGTTTGGTTGGTTTTAACAAAAGAATGTAGACTAAGTATGTAAATAAAGGTTAAATTATTCCTGGGGGATATCTCCCTCAGCTTCACTAGAACAGTGAATGGCACTCTCAAGAATGCTGCAAATCTCAGTAAGCTCAGAGAAATGGCTTATTTACAACAACTTATTTTATTTTTGTATTGTATATTGTAAAGGGTCAACTTACAAAAGCAATTACATTATTTGCTCTTTAAACTAGAGAATGTAAACCACCTTCATTTATTAGCTTTGGTGTAAACTATGATTTTCTTCTACTAAAATGAAAATCCTGTTTATGAAAGGATTTTTATATGGTGTCTTGCAGGTTTAAAAAGTGATAGCAATGTACTTGTAAGAGTTTTATATACCCATCCCCTTTGTAAAGTTTTGTGGCATTGATATTATAAACCCATCGCATCTTGTTTTTTTAATTGTGGGTTTTTTGTTTTTTTTTCCCCCCTTCCTTGCTATCTTTGACAAACCTCAGAAAAGGGAGGGAGAGACTACAATGGAGAACAGTGAAACTACTCACAGCAGCTCTCTCAGTGACAGCTGTAACAACAGAAAGTTTTCTAACTTTTATGAATTAAAGTGTCAGCAGAGCTGCTGAATCGATTTCAGGCAGGTTATCTTAATACTGTTTTTCTTTCCACTGATCCATGACAGCATGAAAAATGGCAAGATTGGTGACATTTGTTCAGAATTAATTCTGAAGGCAAAGGGAAGTTTTTATTCCTGTTTTAAATAAAAATCACTGTAGCCAGCATTTGGCTGAAAGTATATTGGCAATGTGAACAAACAGACTTACATATGTTATAAATAAGAAAATCATGATGTTGTAACATAGAATCAGCAGCGTGTAATATATTCTGTCTTGACATATGAATAGTTCATTGAAGTATGGTAAAGCTACTTATTGCTCTAGGAGTACAAATGATCCAGGTGTTGTCTCCTGTGAAACAAAAAAGTATTTTGATATTGACTGCTGCTTTTAATGGTCTGCATTAATGAAAGAGGGATATCTCGTGCTAACATATAATGTTGCTGGCCTAGAACTTTAGGGATGCGACAAGAGAAGAGATAAGGAGATTCCTTCAACAAGTCAGAAGTGGGTAACTTATCTTTTACACCCGGAGCATCAAAATGATGTAAGTGCTATATAAGAGCAGTACACAGTGATAAATATTCAACCAGAACTATTATGCTTCATTGAGGTACTTGCTCCTTGTGCCAGTCTGTGTAGCCACAGCTACAACACCTTTTTCTGAAGTTGTATTACTATTTATGATTGTGCTTGTGGCCCGAGGCCCGATTTGTCAGGTCCACTGAGGGCAGTGTTAGAATAGGATTGCAAACACATTTCTTTTCTGGTAGTTCTGTGCTCAGTGCTCTGTCTCTTCCTTTGTTAAAATCACCTGAACAAGGAATAATACAATAATATTACCAAGATTAATTTAAGTTTAATCCTCAGTATTTTCTAGGCAGAGGAAAATTCAGGATAGCTTCTTTACCTGTGGTGAAGAAATGCAGGCAAGATCTTCAATTATCTTTGTATTTGCTTAATATTTTATAAAATATTTTGAGATTGGATCACCAGTAATAACATACATAAATATATTAAACTTGCTGTGTCAAGATTTTGAAGTCAAAATTGAAAATTATCATTCCAATTTGAGGTTAGAAATTAGGTGTATTTAGTTCTTGAAAAAAATGTTACTGATATTCTTTAGTGGTTGAAATGTAGTATAACAAGTTTTATAATAAATATTGGAATTTATTTTCTACTGAGTCTCAAACAAGACCTGACTATTAGCTGAGAAATAAATGCTGATGAATGTATTTTGGTACACAGGCAAAAATGAAAAGATGGCAAATTTTACCTTAGTTAAGATTTCTCTCTAATTAGCAAAAGCATTGTTCTTGTTCCTTTATAACTATTTCTAAACTAATTATTTTCAAACATTCATTCCTCATTAAGAATTAATTACAGGTCAAAACTGAGTTTTAAAAATTAAGCAATGTTTGAAGTCCACAGACATGAGGAGTGGCGCTTCTGTCTTGCACCTAATGCTCAGATCTTGCTAAATCTTCACCTCTTGGAGCGGGGTGAACCAATAGTGCTTACTCACTCAAATTTCATACTTGGACCTAAAAGAAATTTCAGTGGGCTTTTCCGGATGGGATTCTTCTTTGTATATTGATTTGTGTCTATGTTATTGACTATAAAATGAGTAAGAAATCAAGCTGCTGATGTCTGAAATCTTTTCCATCACCAAAATGCATAGCAAAGTTCTTGTTCCTTATCTGTTTTTGCTAGATTGTTTGACGTGGATACTTTATTTAGCACTTAAAAAGCCATCATAAAATTAAACTAATGTGTTATCCAGAGAGATCTTTATGATAACTCTGTATTAGAATATTAGGTAACCAGTAGCAAGACTCTTCTGTGGTTCTTTATCTACTTTCCTTTGTATAATTGTTTGGAGAATTATGATTTCTCCATGCTTCAACAGCAAAGAGTTCTGTGTTTTCTCTCATTGTTGCACAAAGTTAATATGAATTGGGAATAATGCCACAATTTTTTTGTGATGTTAGGTCCCATACGCACATGTATGAAAGGTAGTAAATTTTAGTATTTATACCTTCCTCAGACTATGAGAATGCCATTAGAAGGGCAAGGTTTAGATGAGTTGTCAGTTTTACATTGCCTTACTGAGCTTCTTTGCTTTTAACAGCCTTTAATTTCAGATGGGGAAAGAGTCCTGCACCATTTCTTTCGCAGGCCAAAATGTCAAAACCTAACTAGCTAAAAAAGCATTCTTTCTGATTGCCCATATCCCTGTGCTGATTCTACCAAAAAAAATAAAAAAAAAAAAAAAATCAATCAATCAATCAATCAAACAAAAAACCCCACAAAAACCAAACCCCAAATCTATTTATTTCTTGTACGCCTCTTTGTGTAGCATACTTGAAAAAGGAGGTCCTCAGAGTCTTTTCACTGTGATTATGCTATTATGTCAGCTACTCACTTTGCTGTTTTTAAGATTAATTTTAAAGGCAAATAGTTGCTTTCTAGAAGGCTAATATGTAAATCCAGTGCTACTTTTGAGTACTGGGTAGACATTTAGAGGGAAATAACAGACTGTAACCAGAAAGGGTCTATGTTCTTAGATGCACCAGACAATTCTTTTTCCTGTTGTTTGAAAACAATAGAAAAGTGTTAATTAAGGAAAAGAAAGAAAGAAAATATGAAGCATTTATGTACTCAGCTACCCAAATGTTGCAGAAGGCATTATTTTTGAGCACTATAATATTAATCATCATCTGCAGCACCCCTAATTTTATGCTCAGAAGTTCACTGTGGATTTCCATAATGATGAGGAAAAGGATACAGGAAAAAAAAAAACAACTGAGTAGTATAATTTCTAAATAACTCAGTAAAAAATTGATTTGCTAATATTTGTTTTGAAAATTGTGTAAGCTACTTAAAGTTTCTCAATTATTAAAATCATAAGTTTGGTCCTTCATAGTACATTCAGTGATTTAACATATTAAAAGGTAATCTTGATTACTTTCCTGCAAATGCATTCATTTGTGCTTGACTATTCGCAAGTTTGGGATAGCTTCCAAAATTATTATTCTTTACATTTTATTAATTCTGACTCCAAATACTGGCTGTAATCATGCCTGTAAGAACAGTTCTATTGCTTATGGCTACTAAGCATCAACAGCTGAGGAATAACATATGTAGAATATTATTAGTGTATTCCAAATTTATGAAGTTTTATTTCACATGCTAATTGGCAGTGCACATCTCAGATTTTTTTTTTCTTTTTTTTTTTTCTGCTTCATCTGCTTGGATTCTGATCTCACAGAGACATCAATACGTACTTAGCATAAACATTGCATTGTCATTGAATTCAGTTTAAAAGTTGTAGATACTAATGTTCAAACGAAAAGGCTCAACAGTGACTTTCCTAAGAAATCATAACAATGTCCCTGGTTACACCAGGCTTTGTAGTACATCATTTCTACATGGTTAAACAAATGAGCACCTGCGCAGCTGAGACTGAGCTGCTGTTGGTACTCCATTGAACTCAGTGGGTTTCCAGGTGATTGGATGATCTAGCTGCCCAAATCTCCTTTGACTGTAAGCCTCACGTGCAATCAATTCTATGTATTCAACCAGTTACACTTAAGCCTAATTTTGAACGTGTGCACTCTCTTGTGGAAGATAAATGTATGAAATACAGCTGGTTTGACTGCTTGCCAGTCAAAGCAATATATTCGACTTTCCTTTTACTCTCTTGCATTTTGGGACCTTATTTTGGAGCTTGTAGTATTCAAAAGCCAGTTAACTTCATATCATTGCAAAGCTCAAATATGTATAACATTTGGAAGAAAGAACAGGAGATTAAATCAATGACAGTTCATCATATTATGTCTCACTCTGGCAAGCTTAATTGTAAGAATATTTGCATTTCTTATCCCTGTTTCCCAGTACTTTGCCCAGGATGGTGCCAGCCTAGAGTGAGAGTTGCTAATGCTGTATGCCAATCAAAAAGGAGCCATCTTTCCGATTTGCAAAGAAGAGGGGGCGCTAACTAAGAGCATGCTCCTAATTTCAGTTTTGAAAAGCATGAATGTGAGAAAATGCCTCCTCTCATTCCTTCTAGGCTTTAGCACATAAATAGAATCGGTTTTTTTGGCATATCAGATTCTCTGGTTACTTCAGAGATTTAACCTAGCCAGGAAGGAGCGGTAAAACAGCAGTTTTGAGTTCCCATGTAAGGCAGCTGGAACACTTATTCTGTGTCTTTGCGCTCATGGGTTGGTCTTGAACGTACTGTTGCAGTAGTCCAGAACGCAGGTGAGGCCTCACGCCGACTACCTCTCATGCAATAAAAACCAAGCTCATACAGTAGTTCATGTTGATTACAGTCAAGCATCTTTTCGCCACAGGATTCGGAGAGGTGGTAGTGGAGGGAATAATAAACAGAAGAAATTAATTTAATTAAGATGTTATTTCAGTGATGTAGGCGGTATACACAATACCCATAATACCAACTCCAACTGAGGGAGATCCTACAGATTCTTGTAGGAAATAAAGGCGAACTTGGCTATGCTATAGTTTATGTTGTGTTCTACAGTGTAACAAAAGACGTCATTGGTTTCCTTCAGACTGAGCTGGATTTACCAGGATATTGTGTCCAAATACTCACACACACAATTCTAGTTTTTGAGGAAACATGATGCTCTTTTACTGTTGCAATGTAATTGGATAATGCATGTACAAATGACTTGTTTAGCCTGCCAATGAATGTTGCTAATGCCTTACCAAAAAAAAAAAAAAAGCATATTTTTTGTATTTTTTTCCTCAGAGGCAAATCCAAACAATGCTAGATTTGGGAAACTGTTTACTGAAAAGCATTTTCTAATAGATCTCTGAAAAAGTGCAATTGTATAATTATTATTGTTCAGTGCATACAGTACATTGTCTCCATCACTCTGTACACTGCTGCTATTAGTGCTTGTTCTAATAAATCTCAATGTACACTGTTTACACTGCTGTCATCTGTGTTCTGATTTATTAACATAAGAAACACTTTAGAATATGGTTCTTGAGTGAAGTGTTTGTAACTAAAGTGAATTGACTATAAATCATAACATTTTAATGTATATTGTGATAGTGGCAGCAATAGCACTGAAACAATGGCTTCTCACTAGCATCATCCTGTTCCTTTCTAACCTTTTTCCGTTGCAGGATTATTTTTATAAAACTTTCCCCGTGTGACTCTCTGTGCAGTTCCTTTAAATCTGGCAGGAGGTACCAACTGCAGTCTCAAAGAAGATAATTTTCTTTTTGGCAGTTCCCAGTTTTATCTTCATGCTACAGCTGGTAAGAGTCTTCTGCTTTTTTTGTTAATTTTTTTTTTTTTCACTTCAGCTTGCTCTTTATGATTAAAGGGAGCTTGCAGTAAGTCTCTCAAGTTTTATGAGAGGGTGTAGGGAAAATGTTTTCTGATGTTCTCTAATAAAATTGAAAAAAGAGATGTGGGGGAAAAAAAAATAATTACTTGCCACCCACTCCTTCTGGCGTCTTGGAAAAATAACAGTTTGTGGGATTTTTCCATTATGTGTTCCTGTCAGTTGTTCAGCCCTTAAGTCAATTACATTCTATTTGAAATGGAACCATAATAGAAAACAAGAGCTTGTTTTTTTTGTTGTTTCTTGGCATTGTAAAAAGAACAAGTGTTCAAAGTGTCTGGAATGCTGCCTGAGTGGGAGCAACGGCAAAGGAGGGGAAAACACTTTTTTACCTTTTTTTTTTTTTTTTTTCCATGAATAGCAATGCTTGTTCTTGTGTCAGAGCACACATCTGATCTCATCTAAACCGATGCTCTGAGGCAGGTTGTACGCTGGAAGTTTATTCCCTGTTAAACAATTGTAGAAGCAAAATCTAACTCTGGTTTCACATTTGTGCAGTTGTCTCTGAATGCTTTGCAAAAGAAATCTAACACTTTTTGATGTCTGTTGCTCAGCAAAATTACTGTCCGTAAGTGAAGTGAAGTGTGAAAAGGTACATGTCGTTACTTAGTTGATTAAAAAAATGAATGCAACAGACCTTTGGGAATAGATTAGAGTGCAAGAGGCCTGTGAGGCAGATTACCAATCTGACATCTGATTTAGCATAAAGGCTGTTACTTAAGTAGGGAAGTAAATTTTATATTTAAAACTAGTCTAACCAGGAGACAGATGATACTTCTTCTTAACCACAAACATGTAGGCACTGTGGTGTGGTGAAGTGAGACAGTGTGGGAAGCTATTGACAAGATTTCATCCTGACTCAGCTAAAGGAGTTGCCCACAGAAAGCTGTTCCAAGTTTCACTGCCGGTACAAAAATCTGTTCTGATGTGATGATACACAGCGCTTCTGCCCAGCCAATGTATCAAACCACATGGTTCTCCAAGTCCTTATTAGCTTATTAAATATTTAAGTTGGTCTAAATGTTAAAAACCACAAGTATCCAATATTGACTCTTCCTGCACCTGAATATGCAAAATGATCAGCCAACCTAGTACTGTGATATTTGTCAGGTTGCTTTATATGTCTGGTGACGGTAATTTTTTGTGTCACTTGTTGGTTAAAATGTTTAGTATCTGGAAACTGGTCAAGTATCTTCTCATTTTATGCTTGCATTTGTGAAAAAAAAAAAAATAAAAAATTAGGAAACTAGATGAGGAAGTATTCCCTTAGCATGAAAAGGAACAGCTTGAATAAGCAAAGAGGTGATAAATGAAAGGGGATACTGAATTCTTGCATGTCCTACAAACACCTACTTCATTTTGTCTGTTTATAAATACTCTATATCCAAAGATGTGAGAGTATTTTATAATAGTAGCGGTTTCTTCCAGTATCCCACGCAGGGAAGTGATGTATTACTGCAGCCACATACAGTAGGTTTCATAGTTAATTGTCCAGTATCACAGAACAGCTAGTGGCAATGCCAAAAACAAAACCAGTTCAAGCCTGCTGCTTAAATTAAATGTAAGGAGAACCAGCAAGGAACAAGGTATGTCTACTACTGAAAGAATTATTGTGTAGAGATAACCATGCTGGTGCCCATCAGAAAGTTTAGCATGGATGATGTGAATCATATCACAGTAGACAAATCCTTTGGTTTGTAATCTTTCTTCAGACATAGTGGCGCAGCAGCAGAAGCTACAGTTCTCATACAGGTGGATGCACAAACACACAGAGCTGTCCTCTAGCACAGACACACACACTCACAGATGCTGAAAAAAGGATTTAGCCATTTGGGCAGCATCCTCTAAAGGAAAGGCAGCATTAAACCTACTTTAGGTAACACTGACTTGTTTGTTTCCCTATTTGTCTTTACAAAGCTAATAACACTAGATGATGAAAGCAGCTTCATTGTATGCAGTACTGTTTGTGTAAAAAATGACCACTTCTTCTGGCTGAAAGATGTACCCGCTTCTCAGAAATCGAAGGTTTAAAGGCAAACATACTATCTCAGCAAATCTCTCTCTGGCATACTACTTTTGTATTTCTTTTATTAGTAAATGCTTCACAGATAGTACATCCATCTGCCCACTAAAAATACTGCCAATAATATTAGGGCAATTACAAAGAAGCAAAATCTGGGATATTTCATATACTTTACTTAGTGATAGTCATTTAGTATCATATTACTTAAAGATGGACACGTGAAACACAGATTAAGTAGTCTGTACATCTGTGAGCAAAGGTCTGAAACCTGAAAGGTAAGTCTGTGGGAGAGCATATAAAACTATCACCAGAACGTATGCTCCTTAATCTCTTTTGTGGTTCCTTTTCATCATTAACATGGCTCTAGTGAGGAGGCTGTGAAGTAGTACAAAGGACCCAACTGTGCAACACATTCCCTTTTCACCAAGTGAACAGATGTTGCTTGTATAAAGGTGAAAGGGGGATGATGTCAACCAACCAAAAGACAGAATCTAGTTGAACTCCACATCTTGTAGACTTTCATAGATGTAGTGCTTACAGCAGTGCAGCTTTTAATACTTTGGTTGCTGAGCAAGTGTCACGCCGTAGTACAGCACCTCCTGGCAGGAGATCTACCCTTTATGTGTACCTCAGCACAGACTATGAATATGTATAATCACAGCCTGTTCTCTGGCAGAGGATAGAAAGAGATTCCAACAGAGTTTACTTGAGCTGTAAATCCACAGTATTGTATAGGAAACATAGTGAGTGTGTGTATGTTTTCCAAATGGACCGCTGAAAGTGACCTTGAAAATAAACAGCCCTAATGGTATCTGTATAGAAAAGGAGAGCATCATTTCCTGCACCTTTTAAATTGTTTTTTTCAAATCCATTATAATTGGTGAAGAAACTGTTCACATGCAAAAGTCCACATAAATAAAACATAGAAGTCCATTAAAATACTTCTACAAGCTTCTTTTTAAAATTTTCTCCTGAGACTACAGATCGTGGAATATTCAAGAGAATCTGGCTCCACAAGAAGTGAAAAATACTTTAAATGCGGGGAACTTAAACTGTTTTAGTACTAAGCTTCTGATGAGTTGCCTCCTTGAATTTCTGAGCACTCTAATTTTGTTATGGTCTATTTGCCCTGCTGCCCAGAGAGGTTTCCATAAGGAAACAATTAAGTTTCAGATACACAAGAAGTGGCTACATTTTTTCATGGCTTTACCAAATTGAGAGCTTAATAAAGTAACTCTACACAAAATTAAAATATTGCCACAGCAAATGTAGCTGCTTCCCTGCACTGCATAAATAAATAACATTTGTGAACTGATTTAAATTTTCTCTGCACTTGAACCATATAGTAAAGAAATCCGACATGGAAGCATCTTTGCTGAAGCTAAGTCTGTTGAGAACCTTCATCTTGCTTTAACTTATGTTTCTTCCCACAGTGATCTCAAAATGCCATGATGCTTTGTGAGCAGCAGTCACTGCCAGTATTGGGCCAAGTGACCCCAGTACCACAGCAAACTTCTAGGCCAGGTGAATGAAGACAGCGGTGCTGTCTTCATACTCAGGAGCTCTGAAGTGATGTAAGTCATGGTATTAAAACTGACTGGGTTTGCTCATACAAGAGGATCTGTACATGAGTTCTGCCTTGCAATAACAAAAACCCTCAAGTGTTGATAAAACCAATTAGGTAGTGGAAAAAAAAATAAAAGAAAGGCATATATGTAATAAGGACCACACTTGGCCCCATAAATTGTTATTTTTGTTTCCTACCAGAAATATAATAGGATCTGAATTACACAGATCCGTGCATTCTAAGTAAATACTCATGCCATCTGCTGGAAAGTTATGGTATTTTTAGTAGTATTTTATTTTTCTGATTTATAGGTGTTAAATTCTCACACTTCTTTTTTTTGTAAAGATCTATAGGTAAATCTAATATAGTTAAAAGGCACTTAATTCAGGTGGTCTGGTAGCTTACAACACCTTTTTGTGCTCTTAAGAAGATATTAAATTTCCGTCACAATTTGGTACTGTTTATGTGGGTTTAACTTTTTCAAGTAAAATGCCAACTCAGTTTATTCAGTCAGTTAACACTTAAGATTTATTTTCTCCCTTCAATTGACTGGTTAATCATACTAATTCTATGATCTGGTTGACTGTGGGAAGAAAAAAATTAAAATCTGACCAGATCGTGTAGATTACAGAAATATCAAAATCATCCACAGATGTCTCGATTTCTGAATTGAAATTAGTGAGACAATTCCACATTTTCAGTTCCTTGGACAAACCTCTGACCTACTTGCAGCCTAGATCAGTGTATAAATGCTTTAGCCATCCCATAATTAAAAGTATTCAACATTCCTACAGAGATAATGTAGGATAACTACCTAATAATACAACAAAAATTATTATGGAGCTACCTAATAACTACAAAAAGCATTCTGCATCCTGAAAGGTTATGCAGAAAGCAGGACTGTGCTCCGGATTTTACTATTAAGTGATTTCCAGGTTCATATCAATATGATGTAAGGAAAAAATACAGTGTAAGGCATCAAAATTCTCATCTGTGTGTAGCTAAGACTTGCCTGCGCTGTTACTACTCCATGACTAAGACCCATTCTGAAGAAACAGAACTGATTTTGTATATGAAGTAACCTGTCTTGCTATTCAGTCTGGGTGAAGATATAACAAAGAAACTGCAGCATACAAAAACCGCTCCACATATTGAGGCTTCTGATGTCCTTAGGCAAACTTACAGACACCTGCAGTCTGCTGGGGATGTTCAACTCAAATGGAAGCAGAAGAGAATGTGGTAGGTAGGAGCAGAATGCAGAGATAAGCTAGAGTTATGGGGCCAGGAAAATCAATTACAAAACCCCATAGGTGTAGAGCTTTCGATCGTTACATCACTTTGTATTTTTCCTTGCACAAAATTACACCTTTCAACTGTAGATGAACCTGCTCTGCAGATGAATTAGTGAATAAGACTTCTGCCAGTAAGAGCTTTGATTTATTTATTTATTTATTTATATTTACAAGGGTCAGAGGGTATATAATTAGAGAGAAAAGGACTAATGCAAAGAAAGTGCATTCTCATTATTGAGAAAATGGGGAAGCTGGAGAAATAATTTTGTTTCTGACACCAGTGAGTCTGTATATGATTCGGGGGAGCTCACATAAGAGTAAGGGTGGATACTAGGCAATCTGTGTGTGCGTGTGATTTTTGGGGGTCATATTTTTCCGTTTGTTTTTTAAAAAGGTGCCTGGCTTATCGTGAGTGTTCAAGTCTAACGTCGTTCCAGTGATGGTGAAAAGGTGGGCTAAGACTGGGCTAGAAAAGTTCTTTTGTTCTTCTAGGGAGCATCCTGCATGGAGAAAGCAGTTGGGATGCCTTCTCACTATCCTTGCGTAGCTCTGTGCTAGGGAGTAGGCTAAGTTACAGCCCTGGGATGCACCAGAGGTAGCCTTGAACCCTCATGTGAGCAAGGATTTTCATCTGCACAACTTGGTGAGACAAGTTTTTTTTTTTTTTTTTATTCAACTGCTAACTTAAGCATAATGTATGCACAGCATATTTTTAATGTATTGGTTGCCCAAAATGAGAGGGTGCCAAGGTGGCAGAAATGCTGAAAGTTTGTAAGTACACTCATTCACAGAAGTGCCTAGTGCTAGAGAGGTGGGGGAAATACCTTGGATTTCTTCACCTGGCTGGGCAAAATTAGTAACTATTTTATGAAAATGGCAATGTTAATGTATTTGCACTCCTGTTCTCCGGCCTGTGGCACAAGCGTGGGACTCTGTCAGGAAGTGCAGTGATAGGACAAAGAGTAATGGTTTAAAATTGTAAGAGGGGAGATTTAGATTAGATATTAGGAAGAAATTCTTTAGTGTGAGTATGGTGAGTCATTGGAACAGACTGCCCAGAGAAGTTGTGGATGCCCCATCCCTGGAAGTGTTCAAGGCCAGGCTGGATGGGGCTTTGAGCAACCTGCTCTGTGGGAGGTGTCCCTGCTGGGGCTGGAACTTGATGATCTTTAAGATCCCTTCCAAATCTAACCATTCTATGTTTCTATGATACAAAGAGCTGCTGAAGCATTTAGGCTGGATTAGAGAGTGTTAGAGTAGCAGAAGTACCATATAAAAATATCAAATTAAACTATTTGTTATGAAAATTAGTGCTGGGACCAGATTGGCTATGATCTATGACCGCAAACTAAACAAGAGAAATACAAAGACATGCTGAGTAAACAGTGCCAGCCGAGCTGAATAACCTGTAGAAAAAAATAGAATCCTGTCCGACAGTTATAGTACACATACAGGATAAATTTAAATCAAGACTGAGTGGGCAATTTTAATTTAAGAATTTCCTTTGGTTTTCCTTCCCTTTTAAACCTTTTATGTTCTTTTAATGTGTTTTGATTGAGTAAATATATACCGGGTTTTTTATTAGTACAGTGTAATATGAATTACAGTCAGACTGAATTACTGCATTTCACGTGGTTTGAGTTGTCTGTATATAACCAGGTTTGTTTCAGCACCCTCTAGAGTACGTAGAAAGCTCCAGCAGCCTTTCCTTTCACCTTAGTTGAGGTTATGTTGTATACTCCTCTTTTTGCCTTTTTACTGGATTTCCTGACATGCAGAGCATTTTAAAAGTAGTTATGGAAGTATTGAAACTAAACTGAAAGATGTTAAATTATTTAAATAAGTGATCATACTATAAAAACAGTCCTTAAAATGCTTTCATACGGAAACCCTACTTCAGAAAAAAAGCCAACCAAACAAAAGTTTTTACGTGGCAACCAGGGATAACATTTACATTAAAGTGTAGATTTACAAGCCTGTGGCTGATGTTTTACCTGCTGTAACTGTCTCTGGAAGATGTGCTACAAGGTTTAGCAGCTGTACGCTCATCACTCTTGCAAGAAAATCAAGTAATTATTTCCATGAGGACGGGACAGCTCCTGCTGTCTACTGACTAATTTCCCTGTACAATTTTATATCTTCTTGCAATGGTATTTTTCCTCTTTGATCCTTGAGATGCTCCTTAATCCTATATCAATAATGTCACTTCTGTCTGCAATTTTATTTTTATTATTTTGCATAATTCTCATTGTTTAGTGAATTTCTCGGTATTCTGAATCAAACACTTGCAGCTGTCCTGTCTTAAAACTAGCCTGTGGGTCACAGACAGCAGAGTCCACAGGAGAAGAATAATATATCACGAAAGCCCACTGTTGCTTCCTCCTCTGCCTCCAGCCATCTCTAATCTTATGCTTTGGCTCAGGTGTTTCTGAAGACCTCCACACCACTTAACTCCCTAGCTGAGCTTTCACAGGTAGGTTAGGCAAGCGCTGGTGAAAGGTAATACTGTCTCAGCAGACCTACCAGCTTTCACGAATGTGTAATTCAGGCTGTCTCCTGGAGCACATCTGGGCTGCTTTGTTGGTAAAACACTAGAATTCAGCTGCAGCAAGGACCCAATAAACAGTAACACATCAATAGCTCCTAATGAAAAAGTAAGGGTTGCAGAAGTTACTGCCTTCTGTTTCTAAGTTTGTAAATTTTGTTTTCAAACAGTGGCATTAAACTGCCAAGGAAAGGGCAACCGCTTCCCTATCAGTTTACACTGGTAATTCATTATTCATCATACAGAATTAGAGAGCTGTTAACTGAAGGTCTTTGAGAGACATCTAAGCAATACACTAGAGAACTTTGGTAGATAAGGTGCTGTCGACTCTTTCCAAGCAAAATATAACTCAATCAGTTTGACAGCTTTTTATTTATTTTAAGACCCCCAACATGTTAATTTGTTTGAAAGAATTCTGTAAAAAGAACTGGACGTGGTCTTGATGTTACACTGGAAGTTACTCTTGATACAGAGCTTTTTATTATCATTGTTACTAATGTCAGAATATGTTCGCTGCTGCAACCAAAAACTTTGTTAAACAGGTTGGTGATGGAGGAAGACTAGTTCCAGTGCCTAGTCTCAGTGAAGCTGATAAATACCAACCTCTAAGCCTTGTGATTAAGAAAAGAAAATGTTTGCTTTCAAAAAAATCTAAATTTGCTTCTACACCTTTCACATTAAAAGACATTCTTCAAGGGGAGAAAGAAATTTCTGCAGGTAAGATTTCTAACTTTTTCAGAGCGGAGAAATGCATGTTTTCTAGTAAACACAGAACAGTAGGTGTAGTTTAAACTGTGCAGATAGAGTGATGGTTCTTTAGTACAGGGTTAATAAAGTTTGTCTTGTTTGGTCATATAATAATATTTAAGAAAAAAATATAAGTCAAACTGATTAAAAAATGAAAAAAGGAAAAAGGACCTTCTGGAAGAAAACTAAAAAAAAAAAGGAGGAGTCAGTAATACTAAAAAGCCTTGTTATTTTCTGAACAAATTCAGTCAGGTCTTGTGTTTTCACAAATGGCAACAGGTTCCTGATATGTGTACTGATGTATGTTGATTAATTGCTACTTAAAATTTGTTTTTAATGTTCACCTTTCTCTGTATACTTGCTTGTAAGTATGTAAGAATGGTCTCAGTTCTGCAGCTGCTCATGCTAGTACTGGTGTTGACCTGAGCTCTGCACAGACAGGAGCATCTGAAAACAGCTATCTGACTGAAGTAATTGGACTTCTATTAGACTTTTTTCCATGTTTGTTATCTTTTTTGTGTCTTTAAAGAGCTTAGATGTGTTTAAATTGCCTTTGTGATGCAACATCCAACATTTCTGAGCAGATTCTACGAGAATCGGGAGATATTAAAATTGAACTATGCTGCCTATATTTTCCTGTACCACCCTTCCAAAAGTCTGTGCAATACTTGTCTACATGCTATGTTCTCTTGAAACAATTTCATTGCTTTACTTTCTTTCGGAAAACAGTCCATTTTGACAAAAGTATTAATCACATTAATTGCACTAGAATTGCTTTAATTAAACTCTTCTGACACAAACCAGTATGAGCACAAGAAGACAGAAATATCTGTTGACCCTACAAAGGGATAATTCCAGGACACACACATGATGCAGAAAAGTGGAATCCCACTAATCCTACTAGTCTTGTATTCAGTACAAGTCAGCTTAAAAAAAAAAAGAAAAATCTCATTAAAAGGACTGAGAAAAAGGTTGCAAAATCTCATTAAAAAGTCTCACAAAACCTTTCTAGTCTTTTCTGTAAAGGTTAGATGTCACGTGTAGGAAGTATTGTCCTCTAGTGGAAGCAAAGAACTTTGTAATTGAATTTCCTTTTTTTGTGACAAATACAAGCATTTGTAATCTTTTTAGAATTATGAGAGACATGGGAACCTTTCTTTTTAGTTGAAAATAAAGATAAACAAGATTCATACTAGGTGACTTCACGTCCATTTATCCTAAAAAGCTTCAAAGGATTAAAAAAGCAAAGTAAATCCAGACTCTCAAATGTACTTGCATGCCTAATCCCTGTGTTCTACCCACTGTATTAGTTTGAATTTGGCAACCAATGCATTCTAATGTTTTCATGTTACTGTAACAGAAATGTACTTAAGTTTATAAGGAAAGCATTATAGAAAAGATTAGGTACCTACCCTTTTATTGCAAAAAAAAAAAAAAA
>VXBW01003702.1:115149-128945 GCA_013400375.1 Thinocorus orbignyianus
AAAAAAATCAAAGCAAAATTTCAAGTAAATCAGAATTAATCTGTTGTTTTCCTTCAAAATAAACTGACATAGTCCCTGGAATCATGAGGCATACATGGGAAGTGTCGTAAATCTCTAACTGTGTCCTGTCAGGTCAAAGTCAAAGTTGGTATTACTGGCACACCCATGTCTTATTCACATATTCCAAGAATGAAGAAATGTTAGGTTCATTTATATTGCATCTGAACAAAATTCAGAATGACTTTACACACAGTAACTTTCATTTTGTTCCTAGTTTTAATACTCTGTGTGGCCTTCACTAAGTCATTTTGTGTTTCAGAGCCTCTGTCGTTAAACCTGGAATACACTACATGTCTAGCTTATACAAGTACCAACAGCAAACTTACAGGTAAAACTACTTCAGGGGAATAATGATAAGCACAGATGTGTAGAAGTAGCCCTAATCACCATTCCATGCCCAAGACATATCACAAGCAGGAGCATGGGCGCAACTGTCAGAGAGGGGCACAGAGATCCCTCAGACCCCTATGCTCTCTCTTTCCAGTAGTCATTAGTAGTAACACTAATCAGCAAGTGCTCAGTGTAGTTCCAAATTTTACATCAAAATAGCTAAGCACAGTAGGAACAGTGCCATTTATTCTTTTCTTGCTGTGTAAAAGTAACTGCATTTGAGCTTTTCATCACACAACGGTTATCTTCTTTTACCCAGGTGTCTCGTCCTACCAGTTGCTCAACTATGAAGACAAATCAGATGTTTCGCTTAATGGTAGAAGAGGAAATCAGATAATGAATGACGTTGGTTTTGATGTTGCTGGATCAGATTCTATTGCCTTTAAAGCTTCATTTGGCATAGTGACCAAACACGAGGTTGAAGTACCAACATTACTTAAAGAACTTACTACAAGGTTATATTATATATATATTTTTTTTTGTTTACTGTTTCGGTAATTATTTCATATGGTTAGATTGAGTCTCTGCAATAGTTAGGTTTTGATTATTTTAAACCAATCAATAGCAGTCACTATCCGATATTTTCCAAGGGTCTTGGGTTGGATCGCTGGGATTAGACACATGACCATCTGTATAACATAGACTGTAGAATTTTTCTGAATTAATTCTTGTTCAAATTACAGCACTTCTTTCAGGGGTGGGGTGGGGAATTCAGAAAGGTCCTATCTACGTTCTTCCATACTATTGAAAATTTGAAAGTTACTTTGAATGACATTAACCAACTTCAGGTTTTAGAAATAGGATTTTTTTTGCCTTTCCCTGATGAACTATAGCACCATATGTACCATTGCTAATGTAAGTACTTCAAGGTTTTATGAGGTTATTACACAGTATTTGCTTTGAAAAGCCAAGTAGGTTTATCTACTTGAATTTTTCGTAACCTTCTGTGGCTCTTCTTTAAATGCAGTCTCAATTTTTCCAACATCCTTGTTGAGCTGTGGCCTCTGAAACCAAACTTTATGTTCCTGTAGTGCTACCAAAAATGTCAAACGTAGAAATATGATGTGAGTAATTCTAGAAGTAATCTACTAGTTTATATTTCAAAGATTACCCATTAGCCACAATGGCATCCCAGTAAATGTGACGTATGGTATTTTAAAATATATATTGTTTTAAAATATATATTGTTTACTTGTAGTTGTTTACTAAGCAGTGCATGTACTTTTTTATCCATAACATCTCTTTTGTACCTACCTTTTGCTGGTTTATTTGTAACCTCCAAACATTATCATTAATAACTGGGGATGGGGTGGGGGAAAGGGTCTTAGTCTCCTGATAAAAAATATTCAGTGTTATGGGACTAAGAGCCAATGACTGATGTCTGTAGAAATTTTCCTACAAACTCTTACTTTATGATTGTTCCATGTTCTTGAGTGATAACTTTTTTTCAGCAATAGTTGACACATATCAGTTAACCAGTTTTTAATCCACTGAGTGTATGCCAGCCTGTACAGGCAACGTTTGGGCTTTTAACAAAAATATTACATCATCATAAGCTTTATAGAAGTGCAAAGATACAGCATTGCAGCTGTTGCTTTTACTATCTGTTTTCCATAAATTCTTACTTATATTAATTACATAACTTTAAAAAAAATAATCTGTTATTAATTAGAGTGTGTTGGCAGTTTCTTGCTGTTACTAAGAACAGTGTCTGATCAAGATACTTGGAATTTTCTGGGATGTCCCACATGCCCTCTCTAACATTTGTACGTTACCCTCTTTCCTTGAATTACTCGGTGTTTCCGCTCCCAAACACTGAAAATCCATATTAAGTTTCCAGAGACCTCCTCGGTCAATAGTTTTACTGCTGTGAGGCAGAATTTATGGTGATTTACTTATTGATTTAAAGTTACTAATTCTATTACCTGTTTTGTAAATTGGTGATAATCTCTAAACTTCCTTCCTGCCTTGCTCTTGATTTTAGAAAAATAAACTTTGATCATTGTCTAGTCCATCAATCAAGAAAAAGTAGGATGGAAATTTTGTGCGTGGTCATGGAAAGCATTAGAACTACAAGGCAGTGCTCATTAACTGTCCATACTGGAATGCGTGGAGAAACTATGAGGGTAAATATGTTTGACAAAGTTCTGCAACTCAGTTGAACATAAAAAGCTTATTTTTATAAATTTATGATTTGATTTAATTGCATTTTTACTGATGTAAGCTCAGAAAAAAGCCAGAATTACATCAGTATTATTGCGCTGATGTAAACTGAATTAAAAGTTGGTCTTTTGTTAGTAAACATATAACCTATCTGTTACTATTATATTCATCCTCTGTAACACTATGGAACTTCAGGCTGTTATTATTTCAAGGGTTGACATCTTACTCTGTCGTATGTTCTTCCTCTCTCCCTCTCTCTCTCTTCAGCATGTTTGAATTATTGAACCTACAAATCTTCTGAGGCTTGCCTGTTTCTAGTATTTATAAATCATTCACATAAATTTCAATGAGTTATGCATGTTAAATTACTATCTCTGTATCAAACTTCATTAAAATGCAAGTTATTAATATAAAATTCTTTAGTTGTGGAATTTGATCTTCAGTTTCAAAACTTCTGGCATTAAAATTCGCAACATATGCAGTTAAGATGCTATTTTGTTTATTTTTTCATTTAAATTTGTAACTTTTTTTTCTTTTCATGCTTTTCTAAATTGTAGTTTCACATTATTGAAGATCAGAATTCTAAAGGGCGGGACAAAGCCATTGTTTTTCCTGCGCATACAACTATTGCTTTTAGTGTATTTGAACTTTATATTCATTTGGATGGTAATTTTGGTAAGTGATGTGCATTACTGTCATTACTGCTATTATTTAGAATCATAGAACGGTTAGAGTTGGAAGGGACCTTAAAGATCTTCAAGTTCCAACCCCCCTGCCATGGGCAGGGACACCTCCCACTAGAGGGAGTTGCTCAAAGCCCCATCCAGCCTGGCCTTGAACGCTCCCAGGGATGGGGCAGCCACAACTTCTCTGGGCAACCTGTTCCAGTGCCTCACCACCCTCACAGGAAAGAATTTCTATTTGTAATGATCTGAGTTTTTAAAACAGTTTTCTTCCTCATGATTTACTTAAGCCCCTATCCTGTGCAGTGATATGTTTCAATTCACTTAAGTAGTCAGAGTTGCTAAGGGAAACAATTCTTGAAAAGATAAACAAGTCAGGTGCTAGAAAACAGTCTTTTGTAGAAACACTTTTTTTTTTTTTTTTTTAAAGTTATATATGATTTTGTAAATGTTTTAAAAACCTGCAGGCACTCAGAGCAAAAGAATCACTTCCTTACAATTCTAGCTTGTAAGGAACAGGCTTATATGACCATCTGATCAGTTTTGCATAACATAAGCAAATAAAAAGACCCAGTAAAAAAGACTCTGCAGAATTTCTAAACTAAGCTAATATGTTTTCTGTTGGGGCTTTAACTTCAGTCGGATACTTCATTACCATATATGTATATCCGAAAATATTTAGGAAGAAATAATCACAATCCTGGAAACTAATTAATTAAAAAATTTGCATAGCTCCTGCAAGTTTTTCTCCTTTTGAGGAAAGGATAGTGTTTATGCATTTACATTGTTTGCACTAATTAAAATGTAGCCTGTAACATTATCAATATTATCAATATTGTTTGTAATAAACCAGCCAGCCAATTCAGGATTTGATCTTGTACCTTATAATATCTAAAGGAGAACTCCCCACTGACTAGAGTAATGCTAGATAAAGTTTTCACCACCAGATTCACAGGAACCTCCATGAGAGTCACTCGACTATTTCAGGAATTGCTTGACTCTCTATCATGTTGTGGCTTTCTGCAGACAGCAGGATAAAAGATTTGGTGAGGGAAGTAACCTCTGTCTCTGCAGATCTTTACAGCACTATCTTTTAAAAGTTTCAAATAGCTCTGTACCCTTGGACATGCACAGTATAAAACTCAACAGGTACTCTGTGTTCTAAAGCACCATTTTCCTGACCTTTACCCTTCTGTAAAAACTTTAAATATACTCCAAACCAGACATAATTACTGAATTAAAAGTCAAAGAGATAATATAGTATGGTAGTTCTTCATATTCACTTCCATAGTGCTCAACATTATTTTCAGTTTTGGAAATGTTTTCTTTTTATTTTACCTTTCTGCAATGGTAGGTACATGCACAGCTTTTTTCCTCAAGTCATTATCAGTGAAATAATCAATGAAGCTGGTATGTGTATTTGCATAATGAAAGCAAATTGTCAATGGAGAAAGTTTAAAACATGGGGGTTTTTTTTCAGTTTCTTGTAACTGACTATCCTTGTATATAAACTTAAAGGTTTTCTTTCAAGTTATGGATAGATATTTAGGTGATACTTTTTAATTAAACCCAAAAGTTTTAGTAGTTGATTTGAGGTTGGAAGAGATGACTACAGAGCTCACAGCCTTGCTTACTCTGTTTCAATTCTAGTTTCACATGAGATCATAGAAACATTTCTCCTTCAGATGCAGGGCTTCCACTTACATGATACTGACTGTTGTAGTCCCTTAACATGGCCATAAATCATGTATAAAGCAAATCGAACTATGATGATGTGTGTTGAAAGTCATAAACATTTTAAAATTCCCACTGAGTCTATGCCACCTGATTCTATGGGCTATTACTGTGTGCAGACTTGCATTAAAAAGTGATGCTAGCCATTAAATCATTAGCAAAGCTGGATTTAATCACTGTTAGCTTTATAGATTAGAAAGCATATTAAACTCTGCTGTGCACTTACTGCTTTTATACTGTGTTCTTCTAAAAAAATAATTTTTCCAGAACTGTGTGTGACACCCATTTCAAAAGGAGGATTTGAAAAAGAGAAATCGGGATCATCGTCACTGACCAAACTAAGGAGATTAAAGAATAATCTGTTTCATCGAAGTATGACTTTTGATACTTATATCCAAATGTCCTAGTTAATGCATGAAGAATGTATTTTTGTTTCTTAAATATGTATGCAGGATGAAAGCTTAAATAAGAAAATGTCCATAGAAAATGTACCTCTTAATTTCTTGTGTATTGAAATGACTGTAAAGTTATTAAAATTTATACTTGAGAACCTGACTCTTTCACAAATAACGAATCTATGGTATCGCTGTTCGTTAAATCTCTAAAGATCTTAAAATAAAAAAAAATTATGGCTGATGATCAACTGGTATGGAGTAATTATACAACTTCAGTTAACATTAAGCTTATTTCATAAACTTGCCATTTACAGCCAGATGCAATACAAGTTATAATCTGTAAATAATATTTCAGGGCAAACACTTTTAAGTTTAATTTAATATTTGAATGTGCTCCTTAGACTCTGTGTTCACATGGCAGGGACACGGGCAGATGCCACCATAGTTCTCTTTTCTCATTCTGATACGAACACAGTATCCAACAAAACTGTCAGCGTATGTAGCTCTATTTTCCTCAGAACAAAATCCTGTACTTTTAACACTCCTCGGTCTAAACATTTTGGAAATCTGCAAATCTGAGTGTGCAGATAAACGCTGAGCAGTAAATGCATCCTTCTAAAGGATGCTCTGGATAGGTGTCCTTGCTCCATTGTATCCCCTTTTCGGGCCAAAGGGCTTTTACAGACCAACCTTTCAATGCTGCTCTAGTCCACAATAAGGGAATTAAATCTTCAGTGGGTGTGAGACATCTCAGTAGCTGTAGCTGCCTAAAAGTTTGTCTTCCAATCTAAACTAATCAATCCCTGGAGAGGAAAAAGGTAGGTAGTTCCAAAAGTGATTTCTTCCTGGGATGTATGGATGCTCAGACATTTGCTAGGAGGTCAACATGGAGTCCTCCAGGTTTCCTGAATCTTCTAAGTAGTGGTTGGGTTTTGTAAATATGGCAGAGAAAAAAAGTGAATTTTAAATTTTTAGAAAATAAATCTAGAAATGTGAAAATGAAAATGGTTAAACAGGAGCGTACACAACTGTGATTTGATATGGCGCCATTTTTTGAAAAGCTTGCATTTTAGGTGTATTTTTAAAAAATATTATAATTATATATGTCTTGTACCAAAAACCAAATTCTGGATTTTGTCAGTATCTTTTGTGAAATTAAAGAAAAATTTTCATCATACAGGGCTTGACAGCAGGTAATCAAAAATACGGCATGTTTAGTATGGTTTCATGAATCAGTTATTTCCATAATTAAACTGACAGGCTGCTTTGTAAACAGTTTATAACGTAATGACAAATCACTGCTTTTTTGTGTGTGTGTGCATTCTTTTCCAGATAAAAGAGCAGTGGCTATCGTTGCTAACTCTGACCCTTACCTGGAGGACCTTTTTACAGATTATTATGAAAAAGCTGTGAGCATGACTGATGTCTCTACAAGCTATCTCAGAGAAGGGTCTCACATCCGAATTAATTTACTTAATAACAACATCCCCAAAGGTCCCTGTGTCCTTTGTGGAATGGGAAGTTCTAAAAGAGAGACAGTCTACGGATGCCTGGAGTGCTCTTTTAATGGACAAAAGTACGTACGATTGCACGCTGTGCCCTGTTTTGACCTCTGGCATAAGAGAGTGAAGTAACTGAGTTAGGTAAGTGCCCACTGTCGCAGACATAGACTTAACTGTGCCACAAATTTTTCAGAATTAGTAAATATGACTCAAATTGTTGAAATGCAAAACAGCAAAAGTGCAAAACATTTTATTATGCTATTATCTTCAAACTATTTGGTTCAGTCAATGACCATTCACTTGAAAATGCCCTTGTGCATTCCCAGACATTGCTTTTCTTCTTTCTAGAACCCTCTCCTTTCATTATCATGACAATGAAAAAATGCACTTTTAAACTGAATTTTCATAATATCAAAATATATGCTAGAATATTATTTTAGGTTGTTTACACAAACTTGTTGTTAAATCCCAATATGCTCCTTTTATCTACAATGGCATATGATGGTAAAATGAGAATATTTGTTAATAATTTAGTGTTCTCATGAATGTTTAATTGAAGTATCAGATTAAAAAACATGCTAAAACTTAGCTCAGTCTAATGTTTCATTTACAAAAAGGAACAACTAAAACTTAGGGATAGGCATTTCATATTGGGATGCCATTACCATATGTCAACAGTTTGTTTAGATTAATAAAAAGTACCAGCCAGTCCACCATCTGCATTTAGATTTTAGGTCACAGCTGCTCTTGGCTTTCTTTTATGCATTCGGAAAAAAAACCTGCTTAGCAGAAAATGTTTTGGAAGCTTACAAAAATAATGGAAATACATCCTTCCAAAACTTCGGGGTGGGAAGGTCTTTAACTGGTGGATCTTGACCACAGAAAACTGAACCTGTTGAGCATATAAACACTGTTGTGTTTTGGTTTTGCTTTTTTTTTTTTCCACTTGAGCTGCTGCTTTCACTGTGTGCATCTGATTATAAACTACAGCTACTGCTTTTCACACGAGAAGAGTATAGTACATAAGTATTACAATGACATCTGCAAATGCAGAACAGTTAATGAGCTTGAAGTACTGTCAACTCTTGCCACTTCTTTAAAGTGAAGAAAACCACAAGGATGCCCAAATAATTACCTATGTTTATAGAATCACAGAATGGCTAGAGTTGGAAGGAACTTCAAAGATCATCAAGTTCCAACCCCCCTGCCATGGGCAGGGACACCTCCCACTACAGCAGGTTGCTCAAAGCCTCATCCAGCCTGGCCTTAAACACTCGCGGGGTGGGACATCTCTGGGCAACCTGTTTCCGTGCTTCACCACCCTCACAAGGAAGAATTTCTCCCCAATATTTAATCTAAATCTCCCCTCTTCCATAGAGTATCTCCCATCATCTTCCACTTCATCCAAGTAAAGCACGATAGTATAGATTTTTAACTTGGAGAGGTGCTGAATAAACCAGCTAACTTAGTAAAATTACTAAGTCAAAGTTTAAAAATCCACTTAAAATACTGTTTTTTCATGAATATCAAATTATTCATGCTAATATCACATCAAAGAAAGAACATTTGTGGTTTTATTTTGACATTCCATGGCCAGTGTTCATTTATTTTAAGGCCTTGTGTAGTTAAATTTGCTGCAAACAGCAATTCCTCAAGAAGCCAGCCTAGGAGCCTGAAGAAGTTTTGTAGAGTTACCTTCCTGGAACTATGTTCTCCCCTTTTATTTTACAGAGGATTGAGAAATTATGTTTTATCTATGTCAACAGTTAGGGGAACAATTTTTGTGTTCTTGATAGGACAGAGATAATTGTTTTTGTTGGTATTTTACACAACGAGGAAGACTACAGTATGACTCAGTAGATTAGGACATGTTGCAGGAATGACTAATATTAGATCATGATGTTTTGCAATTGCATTTCTTTCATTTGAAGTATCTAATACATTTTATTAGTTGAATATTAAAAATAAGATTCTTACAGTCACATACAAAAAGACGCCACTATAAAAAAATACAAAAATTTCTGTGACAAAGTATTATTGTTTAAAATTCAGTGTCCAGAAAACAGCCAAAGGTTTTTTAAATACTTAGAGTTCATCATGCTGATAGACATTGTACTCCTTCGCCGATATGAAACCATCTCCATCATGGTCATTCTTCTTAAATATATCAGCTAAGATTTCATCATGGACTGAGGGATCACGTTTTTTGCCATCTCGTGCAAATTCTTCTTTCAAATACTGGCTTATCTAGAAGAAAAGAAAAAAGTCCAACAATTGTGGCTTTTATGCTAGTACTCA
The DNA here is from genome assembly GCA_013400375.1 of Thinocorus orbignyianus. Classification (NCBI taxonomy): domain Eukaryota; kingdom Metazoa; phylum Chordata; class Aves; order Ciconiiformes; family Thinocoridae; genus Thinocorus; species Thinocorus orbignyianus. The sequence continues at coordinate 124,375 of VXBW01003702.1, forward strand.
ACGGTTACCTTCAAGGACTCTTGGGGTATATACATAAGTTATTGTGACTTCAGCGCATACAAGTCAAAAGACTGTTTTCCAGGAAGTCTGAGACACACTAATGTATTAATAAAAGCACATTTCAACATTGCACAGTGTAGTTTGTGTCAGTATACAGAAGCTTACGTGATGAACTGCAGCAGAGGCAGCTCATGTAAAGATAACAGCGATATAATTATACCTATAGTTTTATAAATTACTTATTCCAAATTAGTTACATCATATTACCTCAAGTTCAGAGAGTTTCTTGTCACCATCTTTGTCTATTTGATTAAACGCTTCAACACTGCGAGGTCCCTTATTTACTGCATAAAGTTCAATCTCAAAAATCAATGTTGCATTTGGTGGAATCTTGCCCTGTGCTATGAATAAAAGGGAAAAAAATGCATTTAAGAAATCAGACACTATGGTCACAGATCACACATGAAAAATTCACATGTAAAGGGTCTTATTTTTTTAATTACAAAATGCTGCGTTAATATTCAAACTAAGCTCTGACTTTAAATACTATACAGCTAGACAGAAAGACTGTTCAGACAGTGTCAGATACGTGATTTTAAGAGAGATCTGCAAACATATACCTCCCTGAAACAAAATTATAATGTTTATACCAATTCCGGAACCTTTACTTATAAAAAGAAAGCTTTGCGTTATCATGAAAAACAAGTATTTCTGAAGTTCTTACTCTTTCGCATACTGTCATTTGACAGGGCTTATTCAAATACTGATTCTATGACAAATGCTTTTATTAGATACCTGCAATCTGATTTAAAAGATTGCTGTAATTGACCAATGCTCGTATGTATTTCCTGTCTGAAGAAACAAACAGGGAAGATCAATTTTTCCAACTTACTATGAATATGCCTGTTATGTGAAACAGCATTTAAAACGTACATCTTATTAGAAAGAAGCAATACCACATAACTCACATAAAAACCCTAAACCTCCAAACTATTGGAATATTTTGTCTGGTCAACGAAGAAAAAACCCAAATGTACTAGACTTCGTTATTCCTGTGTGAAAGCATTTTCTGATACCTGATGTAAAACCACCACTGCCTATCAACAGAGGTCACCGTATCATGCATCTGGCAATAACAGAGAACTGAAGACAGACAGTAACAAACTAACGAGGTCTAAAAGTAACACCAAAAAAGCATCAAGAAATCATGCAGTGTCAAATTAAATTGTGAACATGCAAGTTTCTTCTATTCATAGCCAAAGCCAGTGAGCATAACATTCTAACCTCAGAACTTTGACAAATTTTAAGCTTGCACCCCTCCTTCATAAACTGAAGAAAAACTAAAGAATCTACTTTGTTAAACTGAAAACTGTTACTCACACTACTAATTTAAAATATCCGTAGTAAAAATGACAGGTTTCAGAGTTCAAAAGACCTTAACCTTGCCAACTTTAAAAATGCAGAAGTTTTAAATATATCTGAATATAGATCATAGTTTATATACTACTTATGTAAGAAAGAGACAACACTAGAATTCAGTGCCAGTAGTTCACAAATATACATACCAACAAAAGAAAGGTATATAAAGATTTAGAAAGCCACATGCATCTTTTCTAATTCAAGGTTAGGCAGGCATCTTCCCCAGCATGCAGGAATACGCTGAGACAGAGGACAGGTATGCTGCAGGAAAAGAACACTTCCTTGAAGGGCTACCTAGAACAAACAGTTAACACTAGCATTAGAGTTTAAGTACATACTTTTATTTGTGTTAGCGTTCTTCCTTGTTGTTATGAGACCTACTTATTACACATTGTGCTCAAAGGGAAAACTTTAGTCCTACTAAACTTCACTGGCTACAATAGAACTGTATGAAAGACAAAACTGTTGTATGGAATTCTGATATAATACCACTACCAAACAATTATTATAGAGCAGGAGCTACTTTTTCACAGAAAGCACTACATCCAAGACAGAGCTAAATTAAAATCATCTGCAATTAAGAGTGCTGAAACACTGCATAAAGCTCTGACCGGAACTTTTTTTTTTTTTTAAAAAGTAAACTGCACACTTAAGCATCATAAATTCAAATCAGATCTAATGCATCCTACTGCTGCAATTACTATGTAATGTGATGATACTGTCCATCAACTAAACAGAACGTAAGCAATATTTCAAACAAATTATTACTATTTAGATTAATTCAGTGGCATGCACTGGATTACATTCCATTTTGCTCAAAAGATGCAGAATGTCATTATAAGGCTAAGCAGATAGAAGTCAAATAACAGAAACCAAACATGAAGAGAATATAACAGATTAAGACAAAAAATGCTAGTATGAATCAAGATCTCCCTTTTGCTGTCAACTTCTCATATTATGGCAATGCTTGGAAAAAATCACCAGTTGTCATGTACTGAATTCAGATGAAAACTGCAAAGCCTAGGTGTGGGTCTATGGTGAGGTCTACTTGAACCGCATCGGAAAGAGCAGGATTAGGCTGCACAGATGCAGCCATCACCTTCAGTGCCTCTAGAAATAACAGAAGCAGCAATTCTTACAGCCTTTTACAATGCTGTACATTTGAAAAGTTAAAACAGAGGAAAGACAGAGTTTATTATTAAAGCTTCTTTTTTACCGTATCCTTGCTGTCCATATGCTAATGATGGAGGAATGATCACTTTCCGTTTTTCTCCAGGACACATGTTCATCATAGCAATATCTAACCCTTTTATGACTTGTCCAACACCCAGAACGAACCATTTTGGATGACCTTCATTTTGCGTCCGACTATGAAAACAAAAAATTGCAAGCAAGTAACATCGAGTTCAGCATATTTAATATAAAAATAGCTTTAGATTAACAGTCCATAAAAATGTAGATAAGATTATTAGAACACAAGAAAGTTTATAGTGCAAGAATAAGAAGTATTAACACTGTTTTTCTCCTACATTTGTTCTTAATTTAAGGTCAAATATTGAGATGTGCAAGGGGTAACCTCCTTTTGAAATAATATAAACCGTAAAAAACTAACTTCTTACAAAACCATCCAATCTTTGTGATTGTATATACCTCACGCTAGAAACAAGGCACTGCTGCAGAAAGTCTGCAAGAGGAGGAGTGCTGGGAGCAATTTACTGCTAGGAAATGAAAATATGTTCAGCAGTTCAGATCACCGTAGGTTGGGATGGGACAGAGCACACACAGGTGTGTTGGAGGAACCTGGTAATTCTGGCTACAGTACTACGTGCTCCCCTACTGCTCTGTTCAGTTTAGGTATTTGGGACTTCAACCAGCTTCTGATCATACGAGGTGTTGCCAGTGACTGAGAAGCATGTAGCTCAAAACTCAGAGGGAAACACAGCATGTGCCAAGATCAGTCACTTCAACAGGCAAAAAATTGCAAGTAACACAGTACTGTTAAATGTAGAATTACCCTATATTGATTTTCTCTTAAATGATACAAGTGGGAGGAACAAACCAAAATTTTGTAATAAATTAGGCTACACTCAAATTTGCCCAGAGGCAGGTAAGGAATAAGCCAGGTACCTGAAGGAAAGAGAAGACTCTCCTCCACTATTTTGCACAGGCTGAGTCCTGCCTCACTAGTAGGATGCACCAGCATTAAAAGCAAGGCACTGTAAAAATAAAGCTTTTGCACAACGGTTTGTGCAAAGCCAGCTAAACCAAGCTGAAACAGACTGAAGACAGACGGGTGGGACAAAGTGAAAAAGCAAAAAGCTAATTGCTACCCCTGGGGCAAAGAGAAAGGCAGCACAAATTGCAGAGGGAAGGAATGGGCACAAAGACTGCAAACCACCGGTGTAATGTGGCTGCACCGCACAATGCCAGCTATGTAAAACCACATGCAGTAATCAAGTTTTGGCCTAAAATAGCCGGCCTGCCTCCTTGCCAGGACCTCCTCCCCCAAACCCGTTTTTCTGCACAGGTCACCGAACGTGGCAGGCAACAGAACGGTGTGTGGTGGTATTTTTGCCCTGCTAAAAGGGCTCTCCGTGTGAGGTGTGTTGCTCTCAGCGACCTCCCCATGGCACGGCTCTGGCTTCCAGCTTCCCTCAGCGCTTGTCCCTGCTGACCCTGGGTAAAACCCTACATCCTTCAACGCTCGGCTGAAGAAAAACAAAGCCTGGGGCGGCGGGGGGAACTTAGCGTGGACCCCAAACCGGGAGAGCAGCGGGCCGCGCTGCTGCGGGCTGTGCCACGTCCACCGCGGGACGAGGGCCCACCTCCCTCCCTTCCCACCCTCCCTGTGCCCCGGGGGTCCCACCTGCAGTAAAACTTGGACCCATCGCTCGCCAGGTAGCCGTCGTAGTGGGCGTTCAGCAGATCTCCCTTCTTGCTCTTCGGGCTGCAGCTCTCGGGGAGGTGAAGCACCTCGATTTTAACCTCCTCCTCCTTCTTCTCCGCTGTCTTGCCGCCTTCGGCCTGCGCCAGGGCCGCTAACAGGGCCAGCGGCAGCAGGAGCAGGGCAAGCCCGCGACCCATGGCGCTCGGAGGAGGCCGCTGGCGTGGCACAGTCCCACCACTGAGACGGGGAGAGGGATCCGACCTTC
>VXBW01003702.1:129726-260448 GCA_013400375.1 Thinocorus orbignyianus
ACTGGCAGGGTTTCCTCGCTTGCAGTGGAGGAATAATTTAAAATTATATCTTTAAATCTTCAGTGCTAAAAGTGAAAGTTTGAATTATCGTTTAATTTGCTTTTGGATGGTAATTTTTTGGATTATGTGCTCCTATATCTTAACCTGTAAAACACACAAAAGTTCAGTTTTGGGTGAAGTATTCACGAAATGCATTTTTAGAAGTGCTACTGACAGTAATCCACCAAATACCTGCTTTTGCTCTCAAAGCTCTGGTTTTGTTTGCCTCATCCTCTTGTTGTAAGAGATACCATCTCCCTGAGATAGCAGTGGATGGAGGGTACTGTAAAGGTGAAACAGATTTCTCTTCTGATACTGTAATAGGACTAATTGTGCCTGCAGAGCAGATCGGTGTTGGATCATACACTGTGCTTAATCAGGCCTCGTGTTTGACTGCTTTGGCAATATCTCCTTTGCCCTCTCGTTCTTTGGGACTTCACCTGTGCTGTTCTGCTTCAGCGTGTTCCAGTTTTGAATGTGGAGAGGTTTATAAACTCAGTTCTGAGGGTTTGTAAAAGGGTTTATAATGTGGGCCACGTTGCAGGGATTGTGCACACTTGCTGTGAATTAAAGTGTCCAAGCATAATCTTGCGTTTTTCAGAACAAATATGTATTCATGTATACTGGCCTTCTGATGAAAGAGAACAGTTATTCTGCAATTAAATGGGTATTTGATAAGGTATTTTTCTCGCTTCACCATAAGTGTGAAGAAAACACATATAGGAAAAACTGGGTATGGAAGAAATAATGAGTACAAGTTACTTTTCAAAATAGGATGGAGATTGTCGCTTTCACTTATGTGACCAGAAATGTTACTGTAGCAAAAGGTAAAAAGTCACAGGTAATGAGCCTTTGTAGTGTTTGATATAAACTTCCCATTTGAAGTCTGTTATTTAATACATACTCAACAGTAATTGTGAATGCTGTAGACACAATAGACCGTTATATCAGTGTGCAGTTTTATGTTATTTTTAGAAACAAAGGTGATATACTAGACAAAGTGGTTTGCAATTGGTGGTATTAGAAATTAAGGGACCTATTCTGATGAGTGATGAGTTTTATGAAATAGCTGTTAAAAGAAAAAGGAGGATAAAACAAAAGAGGATGCTAATGTAATTTAACCCAGGAGAGCTCTTGACAATAATTTACTATGTGGTGTAATGCTGCATAGAGTTCTCACAGGTATTTGTGTCTATGCATAAACTGCTCTGTTTTGTAGGCCTAGTAAAGTCAGAGATCATTATCTAATTTTGCTAATATAAAGCTGGGAAAACCTTAGTAGAGGAGCTATGGTGTGCTGTCCTCACAAACGGGCCTAGGAGCATAAGCCATGTCTCAGTTCCCCTCAGAGTGCCTGACGTTAAATTTGTGGTTGAGTGGTGAAGCTAGGCTGCTGTCAAAGAAGCCAGTGTGTTAGTAGTTAAGTGTGAAATATACAAGTTGTCGCTGAAATACAGTAGGTAAGAGGACACCAGAGCATAGCAGTCTGTGGCATCAATTATTTACTTGTGTAAATACCCGTTTGTAAATACAAGTTTGTGTAAAACTTGTGTTACTACCTGAAAAATATACTTGAATGAGAATGACTTTTCAGAGGTATGTAATTTATCAACCTTCAAAACAGGATTCCTTGGTTAAATTATTAAAATTTATTTTTGTTGCACAATGGAATATAGCAATGTCCTGATGTCCAGCAGGGATGGGGTTGATTCTCCCCTGGCTCTGTCAGACACAGCTCTCCCACCCCATGTGCACCAGGCCCAAGGGGCAGGAGGGAGCTGGGTGGGAAGGGGAGGGGCCACAACCGGAAGTGGGCATGGTAACGTCATGGCGGAGGCGTATATCTGGGTGGGCGGCGGCGGTGTGGCTTGGCGGCGGTCGGGGCGGCGTGGGCTGCGGTCGGTGTCGTACTGGTGTTTGTGTCCTCCATCTGTGTTGCTGTTTCCCTGTAATACCTGTTGTTCTGGTAAGCAGTTTTTGTCCCAAACCACGAGTCTGCCTTTTCTTTCCCATCCTCTCCCTCTGTGTGGCGTCAGAGGCACTGGGCTGCCACGTGGCCCTTTTGTTGCTGCCGAGGCCAAACCATGACAAGTGAAAACTGAAATACTGCTAATCTTGCATCCAAAAGAATGGGAGGGAAATATCCGTATAGCACTAGTTTGGTTATAGAGTGGTTCTGATCTTCAGACTGTGCAGATTGTTTACTTCCTGGTGTGTTACATGAGTAGTTTAACGTTTACATTTTTAATAAAGGTTTTAACAGCCAAAGAACTAAATTTGATTTGCAGTTTAACAATTAGACTAAACTTACCTTTTAATGTTTTTTGATCTCTCTAGGTTGGCAGCCTCGGTGGTTTGTCTTAGACAATGGGATATTGTCATACTATGATTCACAGGATGATGTTTGCAAAGGCAGCAAAGGAAGTATAAAGATGGCTGTGTGTGAAATAAAAGGTAAGAGTTTAGTAGATTTCTGCTTCAGGAAATGTTAGCTGCCAGGGAAATGGAAGAGATCATCCCGTGTATGTTTTGCATCACAAGCTTTTCTTCCTCTGTTTTTGTTTATCCATAGTCTGATGTTATTGCTTCACAGTTCACAAATAATAATGAATGTGAATTATGAAATGGTGACTTTTGGCAGAGCTCTGTTTTGAGATTTAGAACCCACCATGCATTCCTTTTTGTTTTGAATAGTTGTGTGCATGTGGCTTATGCAGGGTACCTCAGCCAGTTATTTACTTCTACCTTTTATCCTTCTTATGACCATGGATAAAAGATTGTTTCAGAAGAACAGCAACAGTGAATCCAACAGGGGAGATTCTTATAAACAGAGAAGTTTAATCTTTTGTTTTCCTGAGTAATTTTTACTTTTGTTCTTGTTAGCAGCTGCCCACATGCATAGGCGATGGTTGTATTATATTAGACTTAATACGTGAACTGTTTGTATCACACTGTGAGTTTGGCCTTTAGTGTCCTAAGCTGTCAGTCAACCTCCTTGGCTGATAGCAAGGCATTGCCCAAGTCTCCCTTGCTTTTAACTTGTGGCTGCTTTCCAGTTATCCACAGGTGACTGGGCTTGTGATGTGGGCACTTATATATTAAAAAGTGGTACTTCTTATTTTATGTGGGTCAGCAAGTATTTTTTATGTGGTAACTCCTTTTTGTTACTGTTTCTGTGATGTAGATGAAATCAGTGGTGTAAAGTGGAAGATTCTCCTTTTTTGCCATTACAGTTTTCTTGTCAACTTGTTTGGGTTTTTTTTTGGTGAAGGAAAGATAATAGTTGAAGTCTGGATTTGGTGCAGTCTCCTGCAACCATGGCTAGTATGGAATGGGTCTGGAGGAACTGTGGTTGATAACATGAAAACCGGTAGAGTATTCAGTTCAAGATGATAGACTGTAGAAAAGTTGATGTCAGGTCTTGGTTCTACGACTATGCAACCTGAAGCCAGATTTTGCCTAGAGGAGAGATTTCAGTTTTCAGCCTAGGCCTCCATAAATACTATTCCCTGCAACAGAACCCTTAAGTTTGCAATATTTAGGCCGGGTTTGGAGTACAGCAGTTGCTACAGATTCCAAGGCAGTTATGCAGAAAAGGAACCCCATTGTACTGGAGCGTGGATGCTCTTTGGTGTGTCATGTTCTTACCTGTTGACTTGAAGGCATGCTGGGAAGAGGGGTTGAGCAGCTTTTGGCTTTTTATTATTTAGTAGTGGTACATTGTGACTTACGGTGTTCCTATGGGATTGTAATAAACATTTTAAAATACTTTGATCACCATTTAATTAATAATTAGTTACTGACTTGCGGTTTATTTTTTTTTAAATTGTTTTTTTTCTCCTCTATCGTAAGTTCATGCAACAGACAACACAAGAATGGAGTTAATCATCCCAGGGGAACAGCATTTCTATATGAAAGCAGTGAATGCAGCTGAAAGGCAAAGGTGGCTGGTAGCACTGGGGAGTGCAAAAGCCTGTTTAGCAGATACTAGAACAAAAAAAGAAAAAGGTATGTTTCCTAGAGCGTATACAATCCTACTGGTTTTTCAAATGCTTGTTTTCCGTTAATGATAATGTAAATATTGTGGTAGGAAGTCAGTTTTATTGTCTTGAAATAATTATGATTTATGTTTAAAGTCATGTATATTTTCCCTTGATGCTTGAATTAGAGGTCACCTTCATTGACCTCTTCTGTCTTAAGAAGCTGAAATACCATCAACTTCTTGTTTTTACAAGAGCAAACATACTGTTTATAGCTGTTGTAAAGCCATTTCATTTCTGCTGTTTTGATTCTTTATAGTTACTATTGTTTTTTTCCATAATTTTTCTTGGACGGCTTAATGTAACTATTTTCAGCTACGCCGGTGGGCGTAAACTTCATGCACTGAATATTTTCTACATTACATTGCAAACTAAGAAAGATTTCAACTTTATCTTTCCTCTTTCTGGATGCCCATTAAATTACCCTCAAACTAATTAGTACAAACCATTTTATGCTTCAGGGACAATTCTTGACTCATTGCAAAATTGAATTTTCCTCAAAATTATGTGAAAGTTTAAGTGTCTTTTTCAATTGATATTTAACTTTAATGAGAAGTGCTTAAAAATTAAAATGTATACCTAGTGTGTTAAAAATTGCTATTTCCTTTATTTTTTTATAGAAATAAGTGAGACCAATGAATCTCTTAAAACCAAAATGTCTGAACTTCGTCTCTACTGTGATCTTTTAATGCAACAAGTTCATACAATACAAGAATTTGTTCACCATGATGAGACTCGCTCTCCTCCCAGCATTGAGGTACAGAAATTCTAGAATACCACTGGAGAACCTAGTTACATCATATAATATACCTCACATTTCTGTATATGCCTTTTTCATCTCTCTAAGTTTTGAGTGCTTATGAGTATATAATAATAAGAGTGATTATATGTGCGTGAAATACCTGGTTGATTTAACTGTAATTGGAACATGCGTTAGGAAGCAATTATTGAGTCATTTGGTTAAAAGTCCAGAAGACCTACCTTATGAGTTACACAGTAACGTCTCTTGTTTCACATCTCTTACAGGCAGAGTAGTTGAAACAATCTTGTTTGTCCATTCTGTACTTCCTTGTGTAGGAGGGTATTCCGTTTTGTTATCAGTGAAAGCTTGTGTTATGGGTAGTGGAGACCTGCAGGGTAGATAAGTCTCTCTGAATGTGCACAAGTAAAATTATGCTCGTATTTCTGCTTTTGAATGAAAGTTAGTAGTTGAAATTATGAATGGCTTCATTCTTTACACTCTTTAGCAGTGTGTGGACAATATTGTTGTCCATGTAAGGCAAGGCAAGGAGTTGATGTTTGGTCACAACACAGCAAATTGTTGTCAATTTACAGCAAGGTAAAACTGACCTGCAGGCTCCTTGCACTGAAGGGATAAAGCTGTGTGCACATCCTGCTACAATTCATTTGTTTCACTGAATGATCTTCTGATACCAGTTAATCCCTCTGAGGCAAGCTTTGCACTAAAAACATTAGTTTTGTTGGCTGATATTATAAAGAAATTCAGATGTCAGGAAGAAATTACAGTGCTGTCACACTTATTTGCTAAATTAACCTCATAGAGAGGTGTACCTTTGATTAAATGAGAAATGAAATTTCTTAGTGGTATGGAGGGAAATTAGAATATGCTTGTGAGTGGTGATGTGGGAGAGTTGTGTTTGCATCTTTTTGTTTATTTTCTTGCTTATGCTTTGTGCTTTCATTTATTTTCAGAACATGAATGAAGCCTCTTCCTTGCTTAGTGCCACATGTAATACATTTATCACAACACTTGAAGAATGTGTGAAGATTGCTAATGCCAAGTTTAAGCCAGAAATGTTCCAGCTGCCTCACCCTGATCCCTTAGTTTCTCCTGTGTCACCATCACCTGTTCAAATGGTTTAGACATTTTGAAATACTATCTTTTCTAAGTGTTATATTGTTGGCTGGTTGTGGGACGGGGGAAGAATGCAGAAGACTATGCTATTGCTATGTGCTGTGATGTCAGCACTTGAGATCTTGACACTGATATGATCAGTACTGGTGCTAAATATGAATCAATAATTTTCCATTCCTAGTCTTTGTTTGCTGGTTTTTACATAATCAGAATATTTTATCGTACATGTCAAGTCCCTGTATAAACAAATGAGGTTTATTTAGCCTTTCCTCAGTTCAGCTGTTTCTTTGTGTTTTAGAATGCTAGCTGTACACTAACCTTAAAAATTTCATAAGCTTTCCTCCTGTTTAGACAGATGACTATCCTGTGGCTTGAAGCACTTTAGCAAGATAGCGTATCTTTCAGTGTATGTATTTCAAAAAGTATTAGTCTAATATGCTCTTATTTAAGAAAAAGGTAAATAGTGGTTGTATAACTCTTCACCACTGCTTATTTCCCTAAGAAGGACAGTGTATGAGGAATCATCTTGCATATCTTCTTGATCATTCCAAGATTAGCTCTGTTGTGGGGTTTTGTTGTGGAAACCTCTTTCTTTGCACTTGGATCTCTTGTCTCTTTATCTTCAATCAGTTTACTTACAGAGCTGATCATTGTTGGTCTAAATTAGTAACTTTCTTTGATAAGCATAAAGGTTTGGCAGTGATATCAGAAGAACCTCAAGGAATCAACAGACAGGATTTGGCTTTATTGTGTAAAGGGAAATGTAAGCTGGCATTTGGTAGAGGAAAAATGCCTTGATATTTCTATATATCACAACAATTAACAAACAGCTCTATGAGTAGTATTGGAGCAAGAGAGAATGAGCTCCATTGAAACTAGGTAGTATTTTTTTGTAGTAGACTTTCCTGTGTGAGTGCTTTAGAACTTTAGATATTGATGGCAATCCAATTGTTTTCATATAGTTAAGTAAAACTTTTAACTAAGAATGGTTGCTTTCAATTGAAAAAAAAAAAATGCCCTCTTTTGTAAAAACTGTAAAAATTAATGTAGGATTAATGTAGGTATGCATATGGCTCTTGTAAGTAGCTTATTTTATTTTTTTTCCCTAGATGAAGCGTTCCATTAGCCATCCTGGTCCTTGCTATTCAGAAAGGTAATTTTCTATGTTCCTAAGCTATTTCCTTATGAACCTCCGTGAAGCTCTTAGCATTAAAATCAAAATGTGAGAAGAATTGTACACTTGAGGGCAAGAGAAGTTAAGCAGCATACTTTGATCTAAATTTGTAAACTTAAGGGTGCAGATTATCAGTGTCAGTGGCAAATAATACAGCTGCTGTCTGAAATACATGGTGAAACTTTATGCAAATGATTTATTCTGACAAGTTAATGAAATTAGACATAGAGCTTGAAATGCAAATGTTCTTTATGGATCAGTGTTTCAGATTCCTGAGTTATTTTTTCTGCATACAAAGATTATATTTTTATTCCATTTTCAGGCTTTATAATTATGAAAATTAAAAATGTTCTGCTGACTGTTGCATTTTTAGTTTACTATAGTGAAAACCACTGATACGAACAGTTTGAGCACCAAAATTGTTTTAAATTTAACGTTTGTGGGAGTTGTTACAGATTTTGCTTACTTAGAGATCTCATTTCTTTTGTAGGAATAATCACTCTGCAAAAGAACCAGTTTCATCCCTTCACCGATTTTCACAGCGGCGCAGAAGAACGTACTCGGATACAGAATCTTATAGTGATACTCCCCTTGAAGATTCTCAGAGTAAGTCGGGAAGAGGGATAGTTTTCGTTTGTATCTTTGTGTACAATTTCTTACCCTGTTTACAGCAGCTGTTCTAGTGCTTATATCAGCATGAAGAAAAAAGTTTTCTTAGTTATGCAAAGTTTTGGGTGTAAGATTTCTGTATCATAAACCAGAGCACTTGTGTAGTTCATTACGATGCTGACTTGTGGGCTTTCATTCATATTGAAAGTGACCTTACACGTGGAATGGTTGTATTGAAATCAGTGAGACAACTGGTAAGATAAAATAGAGTCATAATCAGAAAAGGGATATTTGTACTAACAGAATCTTACATGAACGATGTTCTGGTAAGTGGTGTGGAATAATGTTGTTTGCAACTTGCTGTTGTCACAAAACAGATTCGCCTTTCTGTGACCCCTGTGAGTGGCAGGGTGTACTTTCTGTCTAGTGCATTGCAGAAAGATAGTTCATTTCAGTGGCTGCTTGCCCCTTGTAGAGGACAGCACTGTTCTGAAAGAATACAGTCTTGCCAATAATAGATAAAAGCAACCTAAAAATTATGAAATGATGTTACGATCAGCACATTATTCCCTCATGATTAGATGGACCTACTAAGTTAGAAACCAGTTCTCCTGTGTTTTTTCCTTTTGAACTTTGCTGTCATTTTGACTCAATCCAAACTCCTAGACTCTGCTAGACTTTAACTTGACTAGTTCTTGACTAGTTTTGGTTTAGTCTTGCTTCCTTTTGGAGTGCTTAGTCCCTCACTTGCATAGAAAAAAACTGAGGCCTGTACATTGCTGAAAGCCCATGTGATCACAGAGGTACTAATGCTTTGCATTCTATCGTGAAGGAAGTATTTACACCTTTGCACCATTTCCTTGGTTCTCTGATGCTCACATGTTGCAGGGTGGCTGCCTGTTTCACTTCATGCTTGCTGGCAAACTGTACTGGCAGCAGATGAATCCCAAGCTAATAAACTTAGTTTAGATGCTATTCTGTGCCTCATTGATCATGTAGGTGAGCATCAGTCCAACTTCCTACAATGCTAGGCTTTTGTTGTTGCCATTTGGAGCTTCTGGTGTCGGTTACACAGTTTGACTCTTTTCAGGACTGCTGAAAAGAGTCTTTGTTTCGTGTGGTTCTGCTAATAGCAGGCTTTTATGGTTTGTTACTACGTGGCTCTAGTTTCTAGTTCAGTTTCTGTGTGAGTTGTTATGTTTTCTTTTACTGTGTTAGAAGCTTTCTCTGCTACCTTCCAATTATCTTTCTCTTTCCTGTCAGGTAGCCTAGTAATACCCAACTTGCACTAAGTCACACGTTTCATTTTAATAATAGAAAATGTCTTCATTAAATGCTTACTGATGCATTGGTTCTTTAAGAAAAAAAGTTTGTGTGTTCCTCATACAGAATATGTCTGCATCTCACAGAGTACTCTCCTTCCTAATGCACCGTGTATTTACCAAAAAAAAAAGAGAGAGAAAAATGACTGGATTTATATTAGCTGAAGGTTCTTCATATCCGTCATCCTTGGGTATGATATTGAATGAAATGCTTCATGAAAAGTCCAGAGTAATTATGCTTCTTATTGCTGATTATTTCCTATACATAAGCAAATAGGATAATTGACAGATTGGATGAGGTTTTTTTGGGTTGAAATTAAATACTTATTGATATCTTCATAGGATCTGCTCACTGTTCTAGAAGTGCTGTCAATGGAGATCTGGTATCATCAACCATTCCTGAAGAAAATAGATCAGTATCAAAGGAAGGATCTGAACTGGAAGAGACTATTTCATCCCTTTCTTCCTGAATAAACTGAAAGTATTCAATTTTCTATAAATAAGGCTATGCAAAAGCTGCTGTAATTATACTGTTGTTATAGGAAGTAGTCATTTCCCTTTTTAGAAGGATTTCTCTGCACTTTATAGAATAACATAAAAAAAAAATCTTTGAAGTGTATTTTATCTTTATATAGTTTATTTGCAAGAGTATTTTCCTAATATTTCACAGTTTGAATGTGCATTTTTTGGAACAAATGATGGCTTAACAGATAAGCATCCACATTTGTAGATGTAGCTCTTTCTAAAAAGTGTGAAGGTCTAACTGATACATTAGTAAACCTCCAGGTTATAAACTTCAGCAAAAAGGTTTCAGTTTTTGGAGAAAATGCAACTTGTGCCATGGGCCTCTTGGTCGTTTGTACTGGTCCTCCACCAGGAGCTGTGATTAGCCCTGCAGTGGCTTTTTTGCCTCTGTAAGGGCTGTAGGGATGGGCACTAGTGGGTCTGCTCTAGCAGCTTGATGGTAATTGACATTGCCTTCTTTAAAAACACAAGGATATATGTAATCCGGTCCTTATTTTTAGCCAATGAAAGTAGAAATATTTAGTGTATTTTTCTAAACAAATGTATAAAAGTAACTTAATATGAAGCATTTGTACCAGACATTGGATATTTAATAATTTTTATTTATTTATTCTTTTTTGCATCAAAAATTTCTACCTACTTTCACTACTAAAGATCTAAAGATCTACTAAAGGCTTCAAAATGTGCATAAATTGCTTCTGGGGTGTGTAGCATCACAAGTAGCTAATGCAGCACTGTTAAGATTTACTCTGCTCACTTAAGATGTGTTTTTAGGAAAGTATTATAGAAGCAAGAGCTGAAATATTAGACCATTAAGCTGCTGTTATAATGAATATTTGTATCTATACATATTTTATTCATGATGTATTTATACAAGAGGGAGCTTCTTTTTTTGCAACTCCTTTGTATCATTTGAGGATGGTAGATACCAGGAGAGGGAATCTGCTCTCAGTTACATCACTGTAAATGTGCATTAATTGTAAGTGAGATTGGAGTCTGACTCTCTTAATGAATAATATAGTATAACAGTGCCTACTAGCACCTTGGTCCATAAGGCTGTTAGTGTTAGCATTGTAAGCTTCGGG
The DNA here is from genome assembly GCA_013400375.1 of Thinocorus orbignyianus. Taxonomy (NCBI): domain Eukaryota; kingdom Metazoa; phylum Chordata; class Aves; order Ciconiiformes; family Thinocoridae; genus Thinocorus; species Thinocorus orbignyianus. The sequence continues at coordinate 140,397 of VXBW01003702.1, forward strand.
GTTTTTTTTGGGTATTCGTTTTGGGATAAACTTTGTCTATAAATTCTTAGCTGTAGAGCACTTTAAGCAAGCCATTTACTGTTTTTGATTTACACAATTGTTAAATAAATGTACAGGGGTTTTGCACTCAAGCACATACCAAAATCTGTTTTTTATAAGCAAATCTTCTTTAATTTGGTTTAACCAGTCTTTCTTTTGTGTATGTGAATGATTTGGTGTTTTTGAAGCAGACTGGAAAGGAGAGATCGGAATGGAGTGAAGGCTTTCCATATAAATCTGTGGATTATTGATTTATCTAAATCAAAATAGGTCTAAATGTTGAGGAAAAACTTATGACCTGTTGCCAATGTGTAAAATACTGGTATATAAACCCTTATATCAGGTTGAATGGAGTGGAATGGTTTGTACATTGAAGTTATTTGTGGATACCAGCTTAGAGCTGCTGTTTGTGCTCAGTTCTGTCAGTTTCCATGCAACTAGCACTTGCATATGCATATCAGCCACAGACATGCTTGTACATTTTTTTCTGAATGTTTCCTTTAATGTATTCTGTATGCCACTTACGACAATTGTAAAAATAAGTATTTAAAAAGATGCTCAGAGAAGTAAACTGCATATTGTAATGAGTGGTTCCTTGAATCATATGTTGTCTTAGAGCTGCGTTTTGAAATTTCACTGAGGTTTCTGCCAGCTTGTGCAGTGTTGTACATGTCATATTAGCAAATTCTAGAATCATAGAATGGTTAGAGTTGGAAGGGACCTTAAAGATCACTGAGTTCTAACCCCCTGCCATGGGCAGGGACACCTCCCACCAGAGCAGGTTGCTCAAAGCCCCATCCAGCCTGGCTTTGAACACCTTCAGGGATGGGGCATCCACAACTTCTCTGGGCAACCTGTTCCAGTGTCTCAGCACCCTCACACTAAAGAATTTCTTCCTAATATCTAATCTAAATCTCCCCTCTTTCTCCCTGATAAAGAGTCCCTCCCCATCCCTCCTCTAGGCCCCCTTTAGGTACTGGAAGGCTGCTGTAAGGTCTTCCCGGAGCCCCCTCTTCTCCAGGCTGAACAGCCCCAGGTCTCTCAGCCTGTCTTCACAAGAGAGGGTCTCCAGCCCTCTGGTCATTAGAAATAGCTCTTTCTGGCTTCAAGTACTACAGAGAAAATAGTTTGGACTCCACATTGTGCAAAAAACCTCTGAGACTCATCAGTGCATGTGGTAGTAAATAATTTTAAACACTGCCACAGATAGGAATGTTTAGACAAAAGTTGTAATGATTTGATTCAACCACAGAATTTGAATATAGTTACTTCAGCACTGTTTTGGATTTCACCATGTCACTAAAGCTGGAATGATGGCTCTGTATATATGTAACATGTTTCAGCTAAAGTTAAATCAGCCTTTTTATATACACCTTTGCAAAACTCGGTGGAAAAAATCCTGAATGTGTTTCAGTGAAATTGGTGAAGCCCTCGTACTTCTGGCATCTGGACCTAAGAAGTCATTGCTGAAAATGATACTTAGCTGGCTGAATTGCAATGATCCCTGTGCAGTAAGACTAAAAAAAATCTGTATGCTCTTACAGTTTCATTTCCAAGTTTAGGGGAGAGCTTATGAGAAATACCTAATTGTATAATCATTTTTTCTGGTGGAGAAGGGGAGCTGAACCCCAACACAGAATGTGTAATTAGTACTTCTGATTTCGATTACAGTTGCTGCTGAAGAGGTCAATCTGAAACCAGTTCATTTTTTAAAATAGTATTTACCACTTAAATAATGCAAGGATACTACATATATTTAGGTGAGAAGTGCTAGCTTCTAGTTACTTATTTGTATCTCTGAAGTCTCTAACATCAGATAGTTAAAAATGGTAAGCCGTTCCATCTTGTGCTATAAAGAATTAATGATGGGTTTTCAGTGATTTGGAGATTTATGAATACTGAGATTACAATGTTCGTAGGCTTTAAACTTCTGAAAATTAATGTTTGTGTTTCTTTCCACTTAGTGTATAGTGTGCCAGCTTGACTTTTTTAAAATCCTGCCCCCCTCCTGCCCCCCCACTGAGAAAGCGATCTTTGGGATAGGAATGTTTCAACGGTTGCTTCTGCATTAAAAAACCAAAAAGGTATTTAATATACTTAAAAATTGAAATTACAGCTATGTTTGTTAGGGCTATTTTGACAAATTGTACAGTTTAGGTATTGTAGTGGAGCTGTTGCTGCTGGTGTAAATTAATAACTTTTTAAAGCGGTATAATACCTGAATGAAGGAAATGTCTGTTTGAAAACTAAAATCGATGTTCCTTATTATCCTGCTTTAAAAGAATTATTATGAAACCTACCTGTTATGAGTGTTTCTTTACCGATTACTTTTGAGGGCTCAACCTAAGAGATCCAGATCTACAAAAGTAAGTTTCTGCTTAAAGGGGATTTATGTAGAAGCTGAGTGCCCAAATCCACAGTTGCAATCGTGAAGATCCTGCCGTTTAACACTGAATACCAAAGGACCATGTAGATTTTTATTTCACTTGTAAAACTCCCCAGATGACTCTTAACTGTGTACGTACATCCTTAGAATTGCCACTGGTTTGGAAGGACTTGGCCTCTCACCAGCTCTCTTAAGCAGTGAACTAAGATTTGGAAATGAGGCGTTCCTCTGCCTGTGCACTGGGGAGACCAGCGCTGCTCTATTTTGCAGAAGGTGTCTAATACACTAACACAAACGTGCTTACTAGGAGGTGAGAGTAATGGACTGCGCTTTAAAAATAAATGCTTTGCTTCTGCTTTTCCCGCTGTGTATGTACAGTAGTGATTAGGTGGTGTCATTTAGGAACTTAATTTATTTTACTTAGAATTTTGGTATTTGTAAAGTTTAGATGAACCATCCAGAATGATGTTTGGCAAGTGAGTACCATAGGAAAGTATTAAGATTGTCTCTCTGCTTTGCTGTCTGGTGCCGCCTTTTTCCTTGTGGTAGGACACTGTCACTGGGGCTGTTTATGCACCGAGATACTCCCATAGCTGTATCCTGACTGTTCTAACCAGCACGTGTGTGGGAGAGAAGGCTAAAGATGAGAGCACAACTGTATCTTATGGATGTGTTTAAAAAAAACAGACAGGTCACCTTCAGCTTGCTCAAAGGGAAGAGTAAACAGGCCAATTTTAAGTGTCAAAGGTAATACTTTAAACCTTGTCAAGGGACAGGACTTAAGACTGTCTCCTGTTTTTCCCTGTGTTTCATATTCTCTTGTGATAAGTATTTCTTTAGCTACTTCCGTATCTTCCCTTTCTCAGTGCATTCCATAGGCTGCCTGTGCATTTTCCAAAAAGTATGGTTACAGTGGCAGCGGCAGGTTGTAATTACCTTACATGGGGCCGACTCTTATTTCTCTGCACACTGACTGTCATTTTCTGATACTTCAAAATACCTTATTTTCTATGTCATTCTCTCTCTTTCGTACTGCTGTTAGTACTATGGCATGTTCTAGTCATGGGAATGACTGGATTGATTTATTTTTGGCTGTTAAGCTTTGGGTTTTTTTTAAATATACGTTAGGCATTTTATTCTTATTTTTTAAGTCTAAGATCTAGAATATTCTCATCTTCAAAAAGAGGGAAGGAAAAAGAAAACAATTAGAAAAGATTTAATTTAAGTATTCTTGTCAGAGATGTGAGGGGCTTGTGTTCTGTTAATAAATTTTCTTTCCTTGAAGGGCAAAGTCACTGAAACTGGAGACAATAGTAGAAATTGAAATGCAATGTAAAGACTAGGGTTCCTTGTCTGCTAGTGGTAAAATGAATCTCTTTGTGTTATTATCTGTTGTTACCACTATCACGGTTATTTTCTCAGGCTGCCAATTGTAAAATGTTAGTAGAGAATGTATAGCCCTATAGTAGATTTTATACAAGAACTTTATACATAAAGCTCTGCTAAAAAGTTTTTTCTTATGCATTAGGCCCCAGGAACCATAAAGTCCAAATGCCTTCATGCATGTATCAATGGTGGGATATTTTTCTGAACTTGGTCCTATAGTGCAATAGATGTTTTTCTAGACAAATGTCAGCTTGTACAGTTAAAAATCCCAAAATTTGACCTGAATATAATAAGCAAATAATTTGAAATGTTCAGTGCTCATTTTATTTTTTTTATCCAAAAATTGCTTAATCTATTGTCTTGAAAGTTGCTACTGTTTAGGGATGTGTTTTGTGACACTGAATACTGAAGCTTTAGGTTGTGAATTTATTAGTGTCACTCTGTATTAGCGCTTGCGTAGCAGTCTTGTAGAAAACACTGGCTCAGCAGGTTGGCATGTAAAGTTATTTATTAAAGCTGTGCTTCAGCAAAGCCTCTAAATACTTTAAACTCTATTTTTAGGCATGTGAGTGACTCATCTGCTTAAAGTTAGGTGTGCTTGCTTAAGGACTGTGCAGAGTTGGGCCAAGCAGAATGAACTTGCTTACGCTGGCAAACGGGTGTGCTTTCCTCTTGATAAGGTAGCTATGTCTAGACTTAGTAGAGATCATGGAAGACTGAGTTTCTATTAGCATTTGTGGAGAAGAGTCCGTTCTACAATCTGCAGATGCTGTCTGTCACAATTATTTTTCTGTTGAGATCACTGACTAGTGCATTTGTAGTGTTAATTTTATTAGGTGCCTGTGTACCCAAGTTAGTTGTTGGTTAAACAGGACTGCACCTGTGTATTTTTGTGTCTTGTATTGAGTTGGTTGTTGTTGGGTTTTTTGGGGTTTTTTTTGTTTGTTTGTTTGTTTGGTTTTTTTTTTTTAATCTAATGGAATTACAATGAGAAGCTTTACTGGGGGTTAATTTTTTTTTTGAATGCTTTAAAGATGGCCTTTTTTTACCTCATTTTTATTATTCTTTTTTACATTCCTGCCTAAGGAAGAAATACCATGCACTCTTGAACTCTTTCATCTTTATGATTGTTTCTAAATGTTCCTGGTTCCATCACTTCAAAAAGTCTGGATCTTGTTCTGACCCAAAACTTAGCTCTTCTGAAATCCTTGTATTTATTTTTGTCCTTGCTTCATCCCCATTTATTAGTTTTCCTGCATCATTTGGATAGCTAGTGGTTGATAGTATATAGTTTTATAGGAAATTTGAAAATAAAAGTCAGCTTCTATAGTGAGTCTTTCTGGAATAGGCTTTTAAGCATACTATCTGCTTTGCTACTTCTGACAAACTTGGCGTGGTTTTTTTTTGGTAGTAGTCGTGTGCTGGGAGTCATAGTGAAGCGTATCATTGCTAACTAATGCTCCTGACTCCACTAAAGAGAACTTTACAGCCCCTGAAGCAGTGTTCCATTGCTGTGAGTGTATTTGCTCTCAAACTTTTTCTGCTGACCCAAGTGAATTCTAAAAGCAGAGTTGCTCCTTTGACCTTGACACTCTTTTCCCATAAAGCACCAAAATTGTGACCAGCCTGCATGGGATTTGTGATTCGCCTCCAGGAATGTAAAGACAGGCTTTGCTCCTGTAGGTGTGTTGGCTGACCTGAGGGATGAAGAACTAATGAGGATTGGGTCTTTAGTCACCCATGGGAGGTGAGAAATTTTAGGTCCAGGCAATTTGGATCAACTAGTCTATACTAGTGGCAGCTGCCAAAAAAGGAGGCAACAGCCAAGTTTCCTGCATGTGGTGTTTAACCACTTCTAGCAGAGACCAGCTATAAAGAAGAGAGTTTAGCAATCTATCCATGTTAACAGAGGAATAACAAGAACAACGTAATGGTTAGGCATGTGCTAGAATTTATCTTTTGTCATTCAAGAACCTATGAAGAAAAGGTGTTTTTATTAAGTCTGACTTGTTAAGGCTGACTTTTTGGTGGCTAGGCTGGATTTTCAACAGTTAGCGACCTGGTTATATTGGAGTGTTGCATTTCTACCTAGTCTTTTTTTCAGCAGCTCTTTTTCTGAGGTGTAGAAGGGGAATTGTACAAATAGAACATAATAAGTAAATAACAAGGAGTCACAGATTTTGTGGTGCAGAAAGCATGCTTTATTTCAAGTGAACAATTCTATCTCAAGGAGGTTCAACAGCTACCAAGCCTTACTACTACATTAGGAGAACTAAAGCAAATTGAAGTGCAGGGCGGTATTTGATGTTATAACAACAGTTTGTTTTCAAACTGTGGTTCATTGCTTAGTTGCCTGGAAGTGACTACTGGATGTCTAATACTACCACACAAACTCAATCACTGCACCCTACGAACCTCCGAGAGGGGGTACTGCTGCTGCACTTGAGCACCTGAATAGCTTCGTTGATAAAGGGGATGGCCAGGTGATGTTACTTTTTTAAAGCCATTCAGGCAGTCAATATGTCAGAAACAGTACGCAGACAGTGGGTGAACAAAGTGCTGGCCGCTTGCACTTTGTCCAGAAATTGTCAGTCAGGTATGGAAATTATGACATAATCAGATCCAATGTAAAACATTAAAGCAATGCTTACAGGAGGGTAATTGCAAACATCACCAATGCCTTACATTTCTGACTCAACATAAATATTTGTGCACGTATGAAATACTATGCACAGTATCATCTCTTAGGTGTAGGTAATCTTCAACAGGGAGCCTCTCTACCTGTTGAGGCATTCTTAGACATCAACAATGAGTTGAGGCGCAAAAATTAGTTAAATGTTGAGTAGGGTAGTCGTTTGCTAGGAAACTTTCTCCTACCAACTGTTAGTTCCAAAAATTACATTTCAAAATGTCATAAAATAAATGGTACAAAACTTCATAACCGTTAACTTCGGCTATATACAGTATGTACATGTCAGTGAAAAAAGTGTTTAAAATTCTTAGGTCAATAATGACTGTAAGTCATAATGTATAGCTCTGGACTTTGTCTCATTCAGGTAGGTACAAAAATATTATTTTTTTTTTATATTTACAGATCAGATATTTCAGTCCACATATGAGTCACTTGTAAAAAGACAAGTGTAAATAATACAGATCAAGCTCTCTAAATTGATCGGATATTAATATTCACAGTGGCAGAATCGGTACCAAATTCATTTCCTAGATTCAGAGTATAAAGTCCACCGTCGTTCTTCTGGACGTCCATGATGATCAGGGTGGTTAAGTCCTCACTGGTTTCAATGTGGAATCTGCCTTGCTGGTCCTGACTGGTAATTTTTTTCCCTCTGCAGTACCATGTTATTTCAGGAGCAGGATCACCCGAAAAGGCGCAAGACAGTGTGAGAACTTTTCCTTCGTCAATGCTGATATCGGATGGGAGAGCTTCAATTTTGGGTGGTACTCCTTTACAAAACAGGAGAAGAAATAACAAGTTAGTCTGATTCCACTAAGCCATGCAGCAGGTTTGCTCTGAGGACTACTTCAGGGTATTTTAAGCACTAGCTCTACCAGTAATTGTATTGCTCACCTCTCAGACCTGATTTAAGCATTTTACTAGTTGAACTCTCCAGTTGAGCCATACTAGATTTCCCCATAATACTGCTGGAGCTCATCTCTACAAAGGATTCTTTCATGGAGGACATGCTTTTGGCAGACATGCTTTCAAATTTCATTTCAGTCATGCTGCTACTGCTGAAACTGCTGAATGAAGCCTCTTGTTTAGAAGAAGCCATTTGAAAGGACTGAGAAGAAAAACTTTCGTGCATGCTTGCGTCGCCACTTGTCTTCAATACTACCTCTTTTGGAGGTTCTTCAATTAGAGCTGGGGAGTATCGCAAACATAGAAGGAAAAACCAATAACGTCACATTAACAAACAGTCATGCAGTTCTATATGGTTAATTTTACAGAAATGAAGAGACAGCATAGTTTGCTTTCAATGGAAAACTGCAGTGGAGTATAAAATTCTTTACAGGCATTTGATTCAAGATGTCCAAATCACAAACAGAAATTTATAAAGGAAACAAGTAGAAAATGGAACTGTTCCTAGTATGTACATACATACTTAAGAAGAAACAGGTCGTCACACAGTGTTTTCTACTAGAACCATGACTAGAAATAGACACTGAGAAATTCTGTGTGTTCAGTTCATGTTTGTAGAAGCTGTAACACATTTTCAAGCTCTTACAAGCACAGTATAGGAAAGTCTGTATTTCAGACTTTCTGTATTGCATTGCTCAAGCGCTGTAGCTTTCCTTTAAACCCAAGCACAGTCACACAAGCAAATCATAGCAACCCCTTGATGCTAGGAACTGGGATATCGTACAGCCAATAAAATAATACACCCAGTTCAGTTATGGCTAAATTACCATAGAAATTTTAAACTGTGGAATTACTTTCTTTTATTGGAACATATTCTGTTAGTAAATGAGGAAAGAGTAATTGCCAGCACCAAGGTCTTAACACAGTTGTCCTAGAAGGAATGCTCACAGCCTTCTGTTAACATGCACCGATTGATGTAATAGAGCATCTGTGTGCTCTTCTGTGGGTGTTTGTTAGAAAGATTTCTGATGCTGTTTTAGTTCTGTATATATCATACACAAATGAAAATGGAACTTGTTAAAAATACCTAAATCAGCATTACCAGTGGCTTTTATCATAAGCAATTTTAGTGAACACAGTACAGCAAGAAGTTGGGATTAGTCTGAACACAAGACTTGGAGCAAACTTACGGAGTACAGTCAAAGATGCTGTAGCAGAACACTGCCCGTGGTAATTTTTTGCTTTGACTGTGTATTTTCCAGTGTCACTCACTGCTGCATTTCGAATCTCAAGAGAATATATGTTTTTAGAGCGTGTTACTCTGATGTGTGATGAAACAGCAATCTGAGGAAGGAAAAAAAAAATCTTTTAATTAAGATCAGTTTTATTAATAAATCTAATTTTTCAAGTAAATATATAAAATAAATACTTACAGGTTGATTATTCTTAAACCACTCAATTTCAGGAGAAGGATCCCCAGAAACTTCACAGGTGAACAATACATCTTGCCCTTCATTGACATTTTGAGACTTAGGCTGTGTGATAAATGCTGGTTCATTGGAAAGCTCTTTAGAAATGGTCAGAACATACTGGCATTTAATAATGCCTTCATCAGTTTTACCCTCACAGGTGAGTATACCTTCATCTTTATTACTAGCCTTTTTGATAGTTAGTGTGTGATCATTTCCAGAAACGCCGTATCTGTAATCTTCTGAATTTCTCAGCTCCATTCCATTCAGCACCCATTTTACTTCGGAGGCACCAGAAATGTTGGCTTTCAATGTCACTTTCTGCCCTTCGGATATTGTCATTTTAGTTGAAGAAGCTTTAATTTCTGCTTTTGATTGTTTGAAGTCTTCAGTAACAACTGACTTTTTAATGACTTCTTCAACTGCTCCTTTTTCTTCAGTTGCTACTGCTGATTTCTTCTGGGTAGAAACTGTAAGCATCTCTTCTTTCTGAACTGATTTATGAGTTTCAGATACCTCTCTTACCTGGGAATGGATATTTTTAAATACTTGGCCAGTAAACTGGAAGTTAGTTTTTGAAATGCCTCCTTCCCCAACAATTTCACAGGTGTATTCTCCTTTATCAGATTCCCTGAGCTCATGGATTTTGAGCTCATAGGTGCCATCTGCTGCATAATGAAACTTGAAATGATGGTCTTCTTTCAGCTTTTGGCCATCCTTATACCAAGCCACTTCTCTGACACTTAAAACACTGCTTTCAACTGCACAGGATAACTTTACTTTATCTCCAAGAGCTTCTGCTTTCAGATGCTGTTTTATCTTTGGTGGAGAAGCAGTTGGTAGTTGTACTTTCTCTGCTGGAACTGTTTTGTCTCCAGGTGGTGACTTTGCTTTTGGAGGGCTGCTGATGGGTTCAGGAGATTTCACTCGTTTAGGAGACTTAACTGGCTCAGGAGATTTTACACGAGGCTCAGGAGATTTGATTCTTGGAGGTGATGTAATTGCTTTTTCAGGAATTCTTTTTCTTTGAATGGTCAAAGTAAAATGTGCTTCCTGTCTTCCTTCAGAGTTTTCAACCACAACAGTGTAACTTCCTTCATCTGACATCTGGACTGAAGAAATTTCAAAGGTAGACTTGTACTGTGTTCGTGTTACTTGGAAGCGCCTTGAAGAAACAATGGGTTGACCTGCACGGAACCATGTTATTGTTGGTGCTGGTTCACCGTCAACATCACAGGAAAATCTTGCAGTCTCCCCTTCAGAAACTGTGATTGACCGTGGTTTTGTAAGGATTGTTGCTGGTAGAGTGCTTTTAAATGCCTTGTGTACAGTCCTTTCTTCCAATGATTTTTCTTCAGCTGCAGTGATTTTTTCTTCAGAAGCAGCATAATGTTCATATGATAAAAGTGATTCTCTTGTTGCTGACATTTCCGATTTGACCTCTCTCACCGAGGAACTTGCTTCTGTGGCAGATGCCTTCTTAAATGAGGAGACTGCATATGCCTCTGTTTTCACTAAGTCAGGTAGAATTGCCCTTGGTACCTCTTCATCTCTTCGCTGGGAAGAGTATGTAGTGTAATCTCCTCCAGTAACATCTAGTGTTGCATAATCAGAGCATTCCCCTTTGTAATTTCTGCATACAGCCCGGTATGTTCCGCTGTCATCAATGTGGCAGTCAAGAATCTCCAGTGTTAATACACCACTGGTATTAGTAAAATGTATCTTACTGCTCTCCTGGAGCTCAATACCATTATGGTACCACTTCACTTCAGCAGTTGGTTTTGACTGGACATTTAGAATGAACCTGGTATTATGGCCACATGGTACCCGGTGTGAGCGCATTCTCAGGGTAATGCGAGGAGCATGGTCAAGGGTGAAAGGCTGCTGGGTCAGAACTTCATATTTCCTTTCCATAGTTTTCTGAGTTTTCAAAGCAGATTTCATGGATTCATATCTAGAAAATATATCAAATCTTGCCATCCTCTCAAACCGAGAGAGCGATCTTTCACTAGAAACTGGGCTAGGTGAGCGTGGTCGAGTTCTCTCTGGTGTTGGGGATCTCCTCTCGCTTTCTTCAGGAGGCCGTGAACGGGGTCGAATTAATTCAGATACAGGACGCATCAGCTCAATGTAAGTTGGAGAAAGAGATCTTCTTCTCCTTAGTAACCTGGAGGGAGGTGAAAATTCCCTGTGAACTTGTTGCACCATTTCTATTTCTTCTTCTTCTTCTGATGTGATCTCCGTTATTTCTCTTTCTCTCCTTCTCCTGAGTCTTCTGTTTTCCTCCTCTGCCATATATTCAAGCTCACTCCTGTATTCAGAAAGTCGTTGAGAAGTGCCAACAGGACGGAGCAATTCTTCATCCTCCCTTTCATCCATTATTCTTTGCTTTTGTTTAGGTGGTCTGTAGACAGCTCTGTCATGGCGTTGACGAAGCTCTGCATAGCTTGCACTGGTCTCAGCTTTAGTTGGGATTTGATAGCTTGAATACCTCAGCTCTCTTTTTCTCTCTTCCTCTGAACTGACCTGTGCTCCTGCAGTAGAATACCGAAGGGCAGATAGTTCGAAGCGTGGCGGGCTTCTACTTGGTGGGGAAGCAGAAAAGCCTAACTCTAGCTCTTCTTCAAGGCGCAGTCTTTCCTCTTCAGTTCGCTTCATGGCTAAATAGTCATCAATAGGCAGGAGTAATTCCTCATCAGACAAGTCACCAAGCGATCGCCGCCTCGGTCTATAGTAATATTCATAGTCCGGAGATGGTGTACGGCGGCGTGCTGGTCTCACAATTTCAAGATCGTCTTGCGTTAGCTTTGGTATGCGCCATTTAGGCTTATACTGATCAGTAATGCGTGGCAGTGGCATCACATAGAATTGCTCCCACCTGGAAAGACGTATGCGTTTCTGGCGTTTCTGAACAGTTCTCTCAAGTTTTCCTGGCATTTCATACTGGTCTCGCAGTCTCTTGTACCACTTCATGTCTGACAGAGGCACAAAGTGTTTAATGGTCTGATCTTCCTCAAGAGTAGTTCGCACATGTTTGCGAGGCTCTGGGACCTCATATGGCATACGAAGTCTTCTTTCTTCCTTCTTTTCTTCTTTCTTAATTTCATATTCGCCTTTGACTGTCTTAGTGCTAACAGCTGGTTTATATAAGATAGCAGCTTCTCTGAGAGCCTCTTGTGCAGTTTGTGTCAGTGGAACAGATTCAACCCCTGAAAGGATTTCTGCCATTCGTAAGGTCTTGTCGATTTGCCTCTGTACGTGTTTCTCCCGCTCTTCTTCAGACTTGTACTCACGCTTGACATATTTCACGCGCTCAACTTTTAGATAAGCCTGACAGCTTGTAGATCCAGCACTGTTTGTAGCAGTCACTCTGTAGTAACCACTGTCTTCTGGTAAGGTATCTCTGATATGCAAAGCATAATAATCTAAACCTTCATGGATTATGTCAAAGTTAGGACCAAAGGATAGAGGTTGACCATCTTTCTCCCATTTCAGCGTTGGTTTTGGTACACCAGATACCCTGATCTCAAAACTGACATTTTGGCCTTCTTGACATTCAGCATTTGCCAGCAGTCTTTTAAACATTGGCCTTAGTGTGGCATCCGCTGGAGGTGGATGTGGAATCACAGTCAGCTTAGCTTTGCAGCTGTCTTCGCCATATCTGTTGCGTGCTACAATACTGTATTCAGCATCATCCTCTTCTGTGACGTTATTGATAACGAGTTGATAAAGCCCCTTGTCTGATTCAAAAGTATACTTCCTGTCATCATCACCAGGTTTGATTTTCTGGCCTGATTTGAACCATGTTAAGCGAGGTTCTGGGTGGACTGTTATAGTTACTCCGAACCTGACATTTTCTCCAACGTATGCAGTGCGATTGTACAAAGGCAGAGTAAATTCTGGTGGACGCTCTAATAGTCTCATAGTATCAACCCGTCGTTTCACTTTCCTTACAGTCCTGCATCTGTAGTGTTCAGAAATTTCTCTCACACCTTTAACAAATAGTTCTGCATAAGAGCTGTCTTCACCATAGTCATTTACTACCTTGCATCTGTAGGTGCCATCATCGGCTTTAGAAACATCTTTGACATACATGGTTGCCTCACCTTCTTCGTATTTGATTTCATATTTCTCACTGTTTTCTAATTGCCTCATACCAAAGTACCATGTGACTTGTGTGGACTGATCATAGTTTTCAATCTTACATACGTATTTGGCATGCCCTCCTTCTTCTGTAACAGAATGCTTTATCTGTCCAGCAATGGGACCAATGTCTATTGGTGCAACTTTAACTTTAGCCACTGTTACACCCTTCTGAGATCTAATTGCACCTCCACAGGAAATGCGGGCTACTGACACAACTGTGTTCCACTCCTTCTTTACTAGAGTTTGGTAGTAACGCCTGTGCCTCAAGGTCTTGATGACTTTAGTGCTGGTCTTTTCTGTCTGCTGTTTCAGCCACACATGGTTAAGTGCTTCCGCAGCTGTCATGCGAGCTTTTCTTTCCTTTACTAGTAGGCGATCAATGAAGTCCATGGCCTCAATGCTTATGTCTTTGAATGCTTCATCCTCAAAGTTGTATTCAGCATTAAGAATATTTTCAATAACTTGTTGGTTTGTTTCAGCAATGAAAGGATTAATGCCACTGAGAAGTATATATGTTAGAGCACCAACTGACCACATGTCAGTGGCTGTGCTGACCAAATCATGATGATGTACTTCAGGCGCATAATATTCAGGAGAAGTGAACTGGAGTCTAAAGCTGTCTCCAGGCTTCAGTTGTCTAGCTTGACCAAATTCAACAATTTTAACTACAGAGCTTCTTCTTGTAAAGTAAATAATATTGTCTGGCTTAATATCAAAATGTCCGATGCTTTGGCGATGTAAAAATTCTAGTGCATCGCAGACCTGGCGTACATAGCTTACTATTTCTCTTTCATTCAGTTCAAATGAAGCTGTGCCAATTCTTTCAAAGATGTCAACTCCAGAGATGAATTCAAAAATCATGACTAATTCTTCTAGGCTCTCAAATGATTCATGAAGATACAGGATATTTCGGTGCCTAGCAATGTTTAGAATGGAAATTTCTTTCTTTACCAAAACTTGGTCAGCACCCTTTACTTTCACAAACTTGGCCAGGTAAGTCTTTTTTGAAGCTGCCTCAACGCAGCGGTGTGCAATGCCAAACTGTCCTCGTCCAAGCTCTTCTGCAATCATATATTTGTCATAGAGTTCCTTTGTAGAATAGTGAGCTGCTTTAGCTGTGGTGACTTCTCTGGTCTCATCAACTTCTTCATCATAGTTCATTACTCTGGTCTTATCTTCTTTTGTAATAATTGGATCAGTAGGTTCAGAAGGCTGGCTTTGGCCAAACTTGTTTTCTGCAATTACACGGAACTGGTAGGTGGTCTTGCCAAATAGGTTCACCACTGTGTATCGTGTATCACGAGCTTGTGCCACACGAATCCATCGCTCTGCTGTTGTAGCACGTTTCTCAATAATGTAGTTTATGATTCTGCTTCCGCCATCAGTAGCTGGTTCATTCCAGGTTAAGTTGACTGAGTCCCTTGAAATATCAGTTACTTTCAGACCTCTTGGTGGATCAGGCACATCAGCCACATCCAATTCAACTGTTTTTTGATCAATTCCAAATCTGTTTTTGGCACAAACGATGTAAAAACCTGCATCTTTTCTGTCAACACCATTTGGGAAAACAAGAGATGTGAATGATCGTGTAACAATGACTTGGTAGTGTCCATTAGTATCGATGAGGTCTTGTCCTTTCTGCCATGTGATCACGGGATGAGGCTTGCCACTGAATGGAATCTTGATGCTCACTACTTCCCCTCGGAGGGCATGAACAGCTCCCATGCCTTCCAGATTTTTGGGCAAGTGAATCTTTGCAGGAACTGGAATAGAAAGAGGAAGAAAAAAACAACACATGACCAAATGCACATGAGAAGAGCACCAATAGTCTATAAATACTCAAAGCTTAAAAGGAATCTGTCTTAGGAATCAAGACCCTTCATTCACCTTCAACATCCAAAGAGGCAGTGCCAGACACAGATCCTCCTTGGTTGGTAGCTCTAACTTGATATACAGTGGCATCATCATCCGTTACATTTGTGATGACCAGCTGGTGATATCCACCCTTGAATTCCTGTATCTTGATCTTTTCACCATCTGGCATGATTTCTTTGCCCTGCCTGTACCACTTGACAACTGGTTTAGGATGACCAGTGACTTTACAGACAAATGTGGCGTTAGCTTGAAATTTCACATTCAGATTCCTTATTTCTTCCTTGAAATGTGGAGCTTGAATTGGAACATCAGATTTTGGAATGACAGGTTGTGATACCTCACTCCACTCACTTTCGCCACCAAGATTTTCACATTTTACACGGAACTCATATTCAAGACCTTCAATAAGATCTTTCACAGAATAGACAGTTTCACGAATTTCATCTGTTGTTACAGAAATCCACTTGTTTTGCTTTTTCTCACGTTTCTCAAGATAATAGGTTCTAATCTTTGCACCGCCATCACTTGCAGGTGGCTTCCATGAGACAACACAGGAATCCTTTGTGACAGCACTTGCTGTTGGCTGACCAGGTTGTCCTGGTTTTTCTGTAAAGAACAAAAAGATTGAAAAACAGAAGTCAGCTTGCCTTACTAATTAGAGAGAAATATAGAAATTGGCATTTTGGCCTCCACTTACCAAATGGAGGCTTCATAACAACAATTGATGAAACCTCTAGTGCTTCGCTAATGCCATATACATTTTGAGCAGAAACACGGAAATAATAGCCTGCATTTTCAGTTAGGTTAACAATTCTACAGGTTGTGCCTGAAATGCTTGAAGACACAAGTTGCCATTCTGCTCCTTCCTTGGCTTCACATTTCTCTATGATGTAATTGGTTATCATAGCACCTCCATCATCCTCTGGTGGCTGCCAACTTATCACCACAGAATTCTTCAGTATGGACTCTATAACAATTGGGCCTACTGGTTTATCTGGCTTATCTGTAAAAGAAAAGGCATGAAATTTTTAATTCTTTTGCCAGTAAATATTTCAGAAAATACTCACAAAAATACTGAATGTAGAAGTAATTACCTTGTATTTCCACATTAAGTACAGTGTCAACCGTTCCAAATGTGTTACTGAGTTGCACTTTGTATTTCCCAGCGTGAGTCTTGTGCTGGACATTCTTAATAGCAAGATGAGTATAATGCTCTGTGTTCTCAATAGAAACCGTTTCTGATCCTCTCAAAGGTTTGTTGCCATAGAACCAAGTTATTGCTGGTACTGGTCGGCCAATATACACAACGTGAAGGCGGAGGGTGCCACCTGCACCTGCATAGTATTTCTCTTTCAATGGGAAGCCAGGATGGAACTGAGGAGGAGCCTGCAATAATAGCTTCCCACTAGTTTCAATTTCTCCAACATCATTTGTAGCCATACAAGTGTAGAGACCTTCATCCTCCTGCTCATCTGTTATTACTGTCAGTGTATGGTTGCGTCCATCAGATGACATTTTGTATTTTCGGCTTTGTACCAGTTCTTTGCCGAAGCGGTACCACTTAATATCAGGCAAAGGTCTCCCAACAATTTGGCATGTCAACTGAGCTGCTTCACCCAGTTTAGTTGTAACATCCTGCATTTCTTTTTTTATGGCGGGTGCTTCTCCAGCTATGACAAAGAAAATTAAAAATAATGAAGATTATTATGAATTTTTCCTCTATTAATTACATTACTGGAAATCAACTTTAATTTATAGTTGTGCCTCTTGTACTTGAAAAACTCTGTTTTAGGACAGTAATGTTGGCAAATAACATGTAAACCAAATAGGCAGCATAAGTACAGCACAGTGGCACAACAAATCACAACAATATCACAGCAAATATGACAATGTGTTTTTTGCTTACATGTTAATTTAGTTTTCACTGCCATAGCAGTCCTTCGAGGTCTGCTGAGACCAGTCTGATTTTCTGCAAAAACACGGAACTCATATTCTGTAGCCTCTAGTAAACCTCCTACTGTAAACTGTCTGTCCTTGATGCGTTCTTTATTGCATTTTTTCCAGGTGCTTTCTCCAGACTGGCGATATTCAACCCAATAACCAAGGATCTCTTTGCCACCATCACTTTCAGGTCGTTCCCATTCTAATGTAATGCTGTCCTTAAATATGGAAGTGATCTCAATTTCTCCAGGTTGGCTTGGTTTGTCTGAAAATGAGAATAGATATAGAAAATAACATCCTCTCTAAATGTCACTAGTTGCTCTTCAGGTCTGTTAATGCAAACATTTCTTACCAAATGGATCTTTGCATACAGCTGGCTCAGAAGCAGGGCTTGCTTCACTTTCACCAATTTCATTTTGAGCAATGATACGGAATTGATACTCAGCATCTGGAACAAGTCCTGTCACTGTGAACATAGTAGTGGTAATCTGTGTCTTATTATGCCGGACCCATTTTTCTGTAGATGTCTCTTTACGTTCAATGTAGTAGCCAGTTACACGAGAACCACCATCATCTTTAGGCCTGGACCAAGACAAGTTGACAGAACTCTTTGTAACATCAAGCACTTCAGGTGGATTGATTGGAGGCTCTGGAGGACCTGTTAATAATTACAATAACAAAAATAATAGAAATTATAGTGACATAGCATTAAAACATTTGCATATACTATTGCACTTTTAGAACCATAATGTGGTAATTAAAAATATTAAAAAATAACATAAAAGGGGACTTACTTAGAGGTGTCTTTGGTACTGCTGGTTCTTCAGATTTCAGTGATTTGCTAATACCAAAATGGTTTTCAGCAGAAACACGGAAGTGATATTCCACATTTTCTTTGAGCCCTTTCACCACTAGTGATGTCCCTTTCACTCTAGAGTCAACAGTGTACCAGGCAGTCTTTGGTACTTCTCGTCTCTCAACAATATAACCTAGGATATCTGCGCCACCATCATCTGTAGGAGGTCTCCAGCTTACTCTGACAGAACGAGCTTGTATATCATCATACTCAAGTGGCCCTTCTGGTGGATTTGGAATGCCAATTACTCTGACTTTAATATACACAGCTTTTTTGCCACATTTGTTTTCAAGTGCCAAATCGTAGGTGCCTGAATCTTCTCTTTCTGCATCTTTGATCACAAGTTCTGTATGAGTGTCAGAAGTCGCAATCATGGCCCTCTTGCTGATGTCGTGTCCTTCTTTTGTCCATTTGCATATTGGGATGGGCTTACCCTTGATGGGTATTGTAAGCCTGATAACTCCACCTTGTCTCACCATGAGACCTTCCCGGTACTTTTCATCAAGTTCATAGTCAGGATATTCTGTAAACAAAATTAACATGTCATGCTATGTCTGTTTTACAGAGGATATCATACCTGCTTTAGGCAGATACTTTTTTAGGACAGCTTTCAATGAGAGTTAAGACTTGAAATGTCTTACCAAGCATTTCTGTTATTTTGACTGTCCCTGGCACTTCAGCAGGTTCTCCTGGCCCACCAGCATTACAGGCTAGTACACGGAATCTGTACTCTGCACCCTGGGGAAGATGTGTCAAGGTGTATTCACGAATCTTGGTTGGCGTGGTATTGCATTTGGTCCATTCAAATTGATCAACCTTCTGCATCTCAATTAAATAGCCAGTAACTTTAGAGCCACCTTCATCTTCTGGTGGACTCCAAGCCAGGGAGACAGATGTTCTTGTAGTATCAGTGACTCTTGGATTCTGAGGTTTACCTGGAGGAGCTGGAAGAGAAGATCAAATTGAAGGAGAGAGCGTGAACGTTTTAATGAATATTTAAAAGATGTAACAAATACTAACTTGCAGCATATGATCCGTATTAAGTCTATAGGATTTATACAAGAAAACTTAGAATGAAAGATTTTCATTAATATTTTCTTGTTTTTCTCCACTCAGAGTCTCATTTGTTAATACACCCATATAAATCCCCAAAGCAGGGAAAGCTGAATTTTGCTAGTATCATTCCCTTCTGCCATAATATCCTTAATGTATGTAGGAAATTACTTACCAATTGGATCTCTGGCGACAGCAGACTTGGAAGGACGGCTGGGTTTTCCAGTGCCTCTGGCATTGATTGCTGTGACTCGGTGTTCATATTCTAATCCTTCAACCAACCCAGTGGAACGGTAACGAGTCATAGTGACTGGAACTTTATTTACACGGATCCATCTATCAGCTCTAACTTCTTTGCGTTCCACAATATAACCAGTAATCTGTGAATCACCATCGTCTTCTGGAGGATACCAAGTTAATGTCATGCCATCTCGAGAGATATCAAACACTTCTGGAGTGCCAGGAGGACCAGGAATACCTGTGAAAACAACACAGAATTAGCAAAGGAAGTGCCAAATGATTCTACACATTAGTAATATGCAAGGTATTGTGAATGGCGATCCATGTTTTATCAAACTCTTTTTATCAGCAGATATCAAAGTACTTTACAAACTATGTCAGTGAAATTCTCCTGGTTTTGTAATGGGGTAAAGCAATTTTTAAGGCTAACAGGAGACTTGAGCAGAAAATCCATGTTTACCATTCAGATTCTATGCAGTAAATCTATCATACCTATATAAATGGATACCTAATGGATGGCATTTTTCTTCAGAAATATAACAAAACTACTGTGCATGACAATGAACCATTTTATTTGTCGAAAGGAAGCAGTAGCAACTGGAAAAAATCTATGTGTGGATATGTAAGCCCATTTAAATATATATTTTTATTTTTAAAGGTAGAGAATAAGGAAAAATTCAGACTTACGGATTCTGCTCTTGCATTCTATAATTTCAGATTGCAGATAAGATCCGATTCCAAAGCGGTTTGTAGCAGCCACACGGAACACATATTCTGCACCTTCAACAAGCCTGGTGAACTTAAACATTGTCCTGGTTACTGACTCTGAAACTGGCAGCCATCCAGGACGGTGAGCGTCACGCTGTTCTACCACATAGCCGCTAAGGGTAGCTCCACCATCCAGCTCAGGTGGCTCCCAGGAAATGGTTACATAATTTGAATCAATTTCATCAATTCGAATAGGTCCAACAGGTGGTCCAGGTTTGTCTAGAAGAAAAAAGAAAATTAAAAGACAAGAAAAGAAAGGTGGAATCGTACTGCTGATGTAACAAAGTTCAGATGGAAAAAGATCACAAACAATTATTTTTATAAATCCTTACCAAGGATTATAACCTTTATTGTATCAGTAACCGTTCCAGTTGTGTTCTTCAGTTCAAGCGTATACTCTCCAGTGTCGTGTATGGTGGTCTCACGCACAGTCAGTTTAGCCATTTTGGCAACAGTCTCCATTTTGATTCGTTCTGATTCTTTTAGTTTAGAACCAGCAAAGAACCAAGATGCAGCTGGAGGTGGTCGGCCTTCAATTGGAATGGCTAACTCAATTGGCTTGCCAGCAGGTACATGAATTGTCTTCTGAGGTATTCCAGCCAAGTCAATTGTTGGCAGAACTAAGAAAAGCAAAGCATTGATATTTTAAGTATCCAATTTATAAATATCACATTCATTTGGTGTAAGCTTTACCACATTATTTTCAACAGTAGATTCCTACCTTTTTGGTCCTGTACTGTCACGGCTGTGACAATCTCTCGTGGTTCTGACACGCCCTTCTGATTCTGTGCTCTGACCCTGAACAAGTACTGTTCACCTTCATTGAGAGAGATAATAGTATGTTCGTAGACAGTAGGCTTCAGTGTCACTACCTTCAACCATCTTTCTGTTCCAGCTTTGCTGGCCTCAATAACGTAACCAGTCAATCTACTGCCACCATCATGTAGTGGTTTCTCCCATGCAAGAGTAACAGTGGATTTAGTGGTGTCAATCACTTCAAGCTTTTGTGGTACCATGGGGACATCAGATACTAGTACTGCGTCAGATGTTTCACAAGCTTCACCGATGCCATAAATATTTTCTGGTAGTACTCTGAAATAATACAAAGCTCCTTCTAGAAGTCCAGAAACTCTATAAAATGTCTTGCTGCATTTGGTAGTGACAGTTTTGTAAGCTCTCATGGAGGCTTCACGTTTCTCAATGATGTAATTGTTGACTGGGGCTCCACCATCAATAGCTGGAATATCCCAAGTAAGTGTCACAGAATCTTTTGATACTTCCTTAATTCTCACTGCAGCTGGTGGACCAGGTGTATCTGAAACAAGCAAACAAACAATATATTTTTTTTTCCTTTTGGATTTTTCCCTTTTTCAGTTAATGACTGATTCTGAATAAAAATATTAAATCCAATGCTCGGACTTAGCTTTAGAAACTTTGTATTTTTCTTTATATTAGATTGCTTCTCTGTCTTCCCATATATTCTCATGTTATTTAAACTGCAAAATTCCTTTGAAAATGAAGGAGTTTCTTATTCCTGAGGAATGTTGCACTATGAGTGATGTAATGCCCATATATAATTGTAGTACTACTTACCATACACTTTTACTGAAATAGTTGCAGATTTTTTTCCTGATTGATTTTCAGCCTCAATGACGTATTTTCCAGCATCGTACCGATTAACTTTATCCACAATAAGCAGAGTGTAGCTGTCTGTAGTATCAATAATAGCTCGACTTACAAGGTCAACACCCTGCTTGCTCCATGTGATTACGGGAGCCGGTCTGCCAGATACAGAGACCATTAGGCGCAGAGAACCACCAGCTCTGACTGTAACTGTCTTCTTCAGATCATCAGCAAGCTCAAGCTCAGGTATTTCTAATGAAGGGTGTAAAAACATGGCATTAATTAATCTTTTAGTAGTTCTAAAGGAAAACATACTTATTCCTTAAAATATACATTGTCTTAAACTTACCTATTCTTTCCACAGGTTCTATTTCTGCTGATGATTCACTAAATTCACTCATACCATTCACATTTGTAGCAGCAACTCTGAATTGGTATTTCTGGGTTGTTTTAAGACCAGTCACAGTGAACTCAGCATTCCTCAGAGTGGCTGTTGTATGTGGTCGATACCACTGGTCTGTACCTTCTTCTTTCATTTCGAGAACATAGCCTAAGATGTCAGCACCGCCGTCATATGTGGGCTTTGACCATGCTAAACTTATGCTGTGTTTAGTAGTATCCACAACTCTTGGAGCTGAAGGTGGTGCAGGAGTATCTTTGAAGAAGAAAGTACATTTCACATTGGTGCAGGAAACATTTTACAGTTAAAAATTATTTCTAAAGAGTTTATACCAGGAAATGCATTTAAAATGAACTACAACTGCTTTTATGTTTAGTCTAATACCAGCTAGTTCAGTGAGATCGTATGTGGTATGGGGTATCTTAGTCAAAGCGATTTATTTTCCATTATTATAAGTAAATATTGAAATAGGTTTTAAATGTGATAACTTACATGTTGGTTCTTTACATAACATGTATTGTGAAGCTTCACTAGGCTCACTGTTCCCAGCAGCATTCACTGCAGTTACACGGAACTGGTACTGGCAGCCCTCCATGAGACCAGTGACTTTTAGTCTGGTATCATAAACAGTGTAATCTCTGTTCACTCGTGTCCAGCGCAGACTTTTCCTTTCACGTTTGTCCACAAGGTAGTCTTTAATCTCACTGCCACCATCTGATTCTGGTTTCGTCCACTGAATAATGATATGTTCCTTGCCAACACTCACTTCTTCAGGAGCACCAGGCTGCGTTGGGATAGCTGGGGTTTTTTTTAAAGGTGAAAAAAATAATTATCATTTAACAAATCATGTATATATGAGAACATTGCACAAATTCTGATGCAGAATGGAAGGTAGGAACACTCACTGAAAGCATTCCTGGCAATCACAGGTTCTGTTTCAAGTGGAACACCCGATCCATATTTGTTGACAGCTCTCACACGGAAGATGTACTCGTTGTTTTTAATAAGTTTTGTTACCACACATGATAAAGTCTGACATTCGGCCTCAACAATAACCCAATGAAGTCTGCTGGTTTCACGCCTTTCTATAATATAGTGAGTGATTTGTGCACCTCCATCTTCCTCAGGAATGTTCCACGCCAGAGTACATTTCTCTTCTGTTACTCTGCTAACGGTGATTTTGCCTGCGCATGGACCTGGTGAATCTGGGTGGAGATGAGATGAAATTAAGTATTGCTATTAGCAGCTAATGCAAAGTGTCTTACTCTAAACAATCTAAAACAATGTGGATTTTTTAGTATACTGAATTTGAGTATTAATCATGGGATACATACCAAGCACTTTAACAAGAACAGAAATTTGTTTCATCCCGCTGGCATTTTTAACTGTTAGAGTATATTTTCCACTATCACTTCTGTCACAGAACTTGATAATTGCAATGGCTCGTTTGCTGGTGTATTGCAGAGATATCTTTTCGCTTAGTTCCAGTTCCCTGTCACCTTTGGACCAGAAGACTTTTGGTTCTGGTTTCCCACCAACAGCTGCATCAAGAACAAGATCTGATCCAGCTCTAATTGTCACAACTTCTCCCTGCAGTCTAGCATCGAGTTCAGCCTTTGGTGGTGCTGTCATAAGGAAAAAGAGATTTTAAAAAAATTACATGATAGTACTAAAAATAGAACATTATCTTTTTAATTGTTCCAAGTGAATATTTCTTACAGTATTCATCTTTGCAAATGACAGCACCAGTTGATTCAGATCCTTTGCTAATCACACCAGCAGCATTCTTGGCTAGTACACGGAATTCATATGCTTCATCTTCACTAAGAGCTGTCACAGTAAAAAAGTTTTCTGAGACAATGGTATAATTGCATTTCAGCCAGCGTCCATCACCGGATTCATTATATGGTTTGCGTTCTATAATATATCCGATAATTTTGCTTCCACCATCATAAAGAGGTGCTGACCAGCTCAGTGACACTGTAGACCTGGTGACATCTGTTACTTCTGGTCTCCCTGGTGGATCTGGAGGAATAAAGCAGAAAAATGAGAAATGCAATTCTATTTTAGCTTAAATAACAACATAACTCTAAAAGTAATACTTACCGACTGGATTTTGAGCCACTACAGGTCTGGAAGCTTCACTAGCTTTACTAACACCTGCGGCATTTAGAGCATAGGTTCTGAATTGATATTCTAGGCCTTCCACCAATCCTGTGACTTTGTAGTTGCATTCACAGCATGGCACTTTGTTTTCCTTCACCCAAAGGATGGTGTTGCGCTCCTTCTTTTCAACCCAATATCCAATGACTTTGCTGCCTCCATCATGATAGGGTTCCTCCCAGCGAATGGCCATGGCAGTTGCAGACACAGAATAGACTTCTGGCCTGGAAGGTGGGCTTGGTGGGACTAAACACAAAAAAGACAGGGAGGAAGATGTTAGCTGTTAAAAATGCCTCAATTAGAGGAAAAGAACAAATCTCGACAAGTGTTTTACTTACCAAATGGATGCTCAGCAACTACTGTTTTTGATTCAAGGGGTTTGCTGACACCAAATCTGTTTTCTGAGCTTACGCGGAAACTGTACTCCTGGTATTTTGTGAGATGTGTAACTTTGATCTGTGTACGTTTCACACTGGAATTTACCAGCTGCCATGCTGTTGTGCCAGATTCACGTTTCTCTACAATGTAGTTTGTAATGTCACTACCACCATCATCTTCAGGTTCTTTCCAGGTCAATACACAGGATTCAGAAGAGACGGATGATATTTCAATCGGGCCAGTGACAGGACCTGGCCTTCCTATGACTACCACTGTGACAGTAAATGTTTTCACACCAGCAGTGTTTTCAAGTGTGAGGTAGTATTTACCAGAGTCACCTCTCATACTGTCCTTTACAGTCAGTGTGGTTCTGTCTTTTGTTGTCTTGATGGTCACCCTCTCAGTTTCCTTCAGCCTCATCTCCTCAAGTTTCCATGTCACTTTTGGAGCTGGGCGCCCACTGATTGGTATATCAATAGTAAAGGTGCTTCCAGCTTTGCATGTTATGAGCTGTCGGCTTATTTCACTGAGATCTGCTGTTGGTTCAATCTGTGGCTCCTTAATAATAACAGAAGAGAAAGCTTCTCTTGGCTCACTGTAGCCGGCATCATTCTTTGCCTTGACCCGGAACTCATATTCAGTGTTCTCCACAAGGCCTTCAACAGTGAAAGTAAATTGTTTGGTTTGTCCAGCTTCAAGCCAAGTGTCGGATCCTTTTTGTTTCATTTCAAGAAGGTATCCAGTAACACGGCTACCACCATCATGATCAGGTTTAAGCCAAGCTAAAACTACAGAAGATTTGGTTGTGTCAACAATATCTAGTCTCTTAGGTGGAGCAGGTTCTTCTGTGGCTACAACTGGTTCTGTTAATTCACAGGGTTCACCTACACCATATTCATTTTCTGCTGACACTCGGTAGTAATATGGCACACCTTCTGCCAGATCAGTGACCTTAAAGATTTGTCGAGTGCATTTTGAACTCACCACTTGCCAGCTACGACGGCTTGCTTCCCGTTTTTCCACAATGTAGTGGTGGATACGTGAACCTCCATCCAGGACAGGAGCATCCCACATTAAAGTAATAGAGCCTCGAGTCACATCTTTAAATGTAATAGGACCTGGTGGACCAGGTGTGTCTAAAACCTTGACAGTAAATGTGATAGACTTACTTCCACTGCTGTTTTCCACAGTAAAGACATACTTGCCGGCATCATTTCTATTGCATTCCTCCACAGTCAATGTGCTGAATGAATCAGTTGTTTGAATGTCAGCACGCAAGCTAAGGTTAGCATCTGCTTTGGACCACACAGCAGTAGGAACAGGTCTTCCAGAGAATGCAATAAATAGACGAATGCTTGCACCTGCTCTTACAATATGTGTCTGCTTGAAGTTTGCATCGATATCAATCTCAGGTGCGGAAAGCCTGTCCACGGTTTGGACTGAAGCAGGAACTTCACAACTTTCTCCTTTGCCAGCACCATTAACAGCACTAACTCTGAATTTATAGTGTTCTCCTGCCTCCAAATCAACAACAGTATATTTAGTTGCAATAACAGTCTCTGCATTGACTTTCTGCCATGATTCGAGATCAGCTTTGCACATCTCTATGATGTATCCAATTATTTCCATGCCTCCATCAAAAACTGGCTTGGTCCACTCCAAGCTTACACTTGTCTTTGATGTATCTGTCACCTTTACAACATTAGGAGCACTTGGTGGGCTGACTGGTTCTCTACATTTAATCAGCTTTGAAACATCACTTGGAGGTCCAACTCCTGCAGCATTTTCAGCCATGACATGGAATTCATACTCATTGCCTTCAATAAGGCCAGTTACTCTGTATCTGTTCTCAGTAATGGGCCTCTTACTGGATACTTTAACCCAGCGCATGCTCTTCTTTTCTCTCCTTTCTAGAATATACTCATTTATCTCACTGCCGCCATCTGATTTTGGTCTTGCCCATGTGAGTGTGATACTGTCTCCTGTTACAGTAGTGGGCTCTGGAGTTCCTGGTGCATCAGGGAGAGCTAAAAAAAGAAAAATAATTAGAAAAACAGTATGGTAACTCCACAGTTATTTCTACAGAATGAGATGGAAACTTACTGTAAGGTATTTGTGCAGTAACTGGATCAGACTCCAGTGGTCTGCCAACTCCAAATTTGTTCACTGCAGAGACACGGAACTGGTACTCGTTGCCCTTAATTAATTTAAGTGCAGTGTAGCTGCAAGCTTCACATTTATCTTCAACTAGTGCCCAAGCTATCCTGCTGGTTTCACGTTTTTCAATTATATAGTGGGAAATAGAAGCACAACCATCATTAGCCGGAGGCTCCCACCATAATGTGACTTTTTCTCCAGTAATGTTTGTGAATCGTATTGGTCCACCAACTTTTCCTGGTGTGTCTGCAATTTTAAAGATTCAGAATTATAATTTGCTGGCACTTACAATAAAATAGTATTTTAAACAGCATTCTGGAAGTTTTTGTTGCAGTACCTTGTATTCTGAAGGTAATATCTTCTCGTTTAGTGCCTGACGCATTTTTGGCTTCTACTGTGTAGACTCCACGGTGATCCCGGGTAGCATCTCTAATGAAGATTGTACTATATCCAATAGCTGTAGTTATTTCTATATTCATTGTTTTCTCAATCTCCTTACCATCCTTAAACCATGTCACTTTAGGTACTGGACGTCCTTTGATTAGAGCTTTAAGTCTAATGCTCTCTCCAGCTTTAACAGTGAGGCCTTCAAAGTGCTCAGCACCAAATTCAATTGTAGGAGCAACTGAAAAAGGAAATCATAATTCAATTCCCAGATAGTGAGGTATCTTTTCCTGATATTCTTTTTAATGCACTAATTATAAAAGGATGTTAGGCATAGAATTCTTTCACTCAGAATATGGAATTATCTAAAAAGCAGTTATTACATGAACTATAAACTTATTTTTCCTGTGAGCACACAGTGCATCCTATTAACAACAGGTGAAACATACCATTCATATATCCTGTTAGAGTATGCCAAGCTACCTGAGGTACATTTCATTTCTAAATTATTCAGTGCATCAGAATATTACAGTTTATGACTTTTTTCCAACTTTACTGCTGCTGCTGCTTATCCAACACAATTGTAGAGTGCCATGTCTTTCAGCAATTGATTTTGTATGTCTGTCAAATTTAGATCTTTAATTTAAACCCTCCCACCTTAGAGAACAAACAGAAATGTTCTGAGTTGACTGGAAGGACCTGTCACACACTCTTTCCCCCTTGGTCTCCCATTTCCAGTTAGTACATCCACAAGCTCTAACTGAACAAAATACAAGCATATAAAGAAATAATTCCTACCGTTTTCATCTCTGGTCATGATATAGCCTGAAGACTGTGAAGGTGGGCTGATTGTACCAACAGCATTTCTTGCAAGCACTCTGAATTCATATCGGTCACCTGAACTGAGTCCTGTAACTGTGTATTGGCATTCACTGACATCAGTAAAGTTACATCTGAGCCAACGGTCTTCACTTCCTTGCCGTTTCTCAATGCTGTACGCCACAATCTTACTGCCTCCATCACGCAGTGGGGGGGTCCATTTAAGGGTGACTGTTTCTCTGGTGACGTCAATGTAATCAGGAGTTCCAGGTGGGTCTGAAAGGAAAATAATTAAAATTTATTACGGCTCACCATAGCCTGTAAGGCTAGAATTTCCTTGAATAAGGGATTGACCATTCACTCACCCACTGGAGAGACTGCCAAAGTAAATTTGCTGGGCTCGCTAGCTCGGCTTAGACCTGCAGCATTTTCAGCGTATACTTGGAATTGGTAATCCAGGCCCTCAAGTAGTCCAGTAATCCTGTATTCTCTATTAGATATTAAAGCAACATTAACCTTCTGCCACAAAATACTGTTTCTTTCCTTCTTTTCTACATGGTATCCAATAATCTCTGAACCACCATCATAAACAGGAGCATCCCAAGATATGGTCATTCCATCAGCAGTTATGTTGTATACAACAGGTTTGCCTGGGGAACCTGGTGGTCTAAACTGATGCTTTGCCACAACATCTGCTGAGACAAGAGGTGGGCTCACTCCATATCTGTTTTCTGCACGTACTCTAAACTGATATTCAGTGTCTTTAACAAGGTTTGGTACTTTGAAAGTTGTTCTTGCAGCACTTGAACACACAAGTTTCCAGTTCATTTGTGAAGTTTCTCTCTTCTCAATACTGTAGCCAGTAATTTCTCCTCCTCCATCATCTTCAGGAGCTTCCCATGACAAAACTACACTATCTGCTTTGATTTCATCTAATCTTAAAGGTCCTTTTGGCTTAGATGGAGGGCCAAGAGTGATGACAGTAATTGTGAATGTTTTTCTGCAGACGACATTATCAAGAATTAAACTATATTTGCCACCATGCTCCTTTTTCACATTCTTGATGCTTAAGCTTATCTTGTTTTCAGTTTTCTTGAAACGAAGATGTTCAGTTTCTTTAAGAGGGAGGCTGTCCTTCAGCCAGCTCATTGATGGCTTAGGTTTACCTTTATAGGGCATTTCAATGTGCAGGTTATGTCCAATTCGTACTGCAATTTGACCTCCAGGAATATCAGAAAGGTCAGCTTCAGGTGTTATTATATGTTCTTTCACTGTAATGGGTCCAACAGTAACACCATCACTCATGCCTTTTTCATTTTTAGCAAAGACTCTGAATTCCATGACAGAAAGCTCTTTAAGTTTTTCAACTTCAAATTCACAGCTCCTGCTTGTGCCTGCGTATGTCCATTCTTTTTCTTCCTGCAGTTTCTTTTCAATAACATAGTCTGATATAATGCTACCACCATCATAGTCAGGTTTGCTCCACTGCAATTTAACAGAAGTCTTTGTAGAATCTTTCATGGCTAGGTCTTTTACAGGTCCGGGTACGTCTGCAGCTTTCACTGGTTCAGATGTCTCACAAGGTTCACCCAGACCAATTTCATTTTCAGCAAGAACACGGAAGAAGTATGCAGTCTTCTCTGACAGGTTGGTTAGCTTAAAGGTAGTATGAGAACACTTTGTTGTTACAGTTGACCAGGCCCTCTTTGTAGCATCTCTTTTTTCAATGACATAATTTGTTATTTCAGAACCGCCATTAATGAGAGGCGGCTCCCATACCAGTGTAACTGTGCCACAAGAAACATGCTTAAGCTGCAGCTTCTGGCAGGCAGATGGTGTGTCAAGTACTTTTACATTCACAAATGATGATTTTGCTTCTCCAACTCCGTTTTCAATCGTAAGAACATATTTTCCTGTATCGTTTCGGGTAACTTGAGGAATAGTAAGTAGTGTAGATGATTCTGTGTTCTGGATGATATATCTTTCATCAATTCCAAGATTCTTGTCACCCTTTCTCCATGTGACTGTTGGAGGAGGTCTTCCTTTGAATGGAATCATTATTTGCACATCTTCACCTGCTTTAGCAACAATAGAGGTCCGGAGAGCAACATCTAGATCAATCTCTGGTGCCACTGTGGAAATAAGTCAAAATTAATATTGCATACTTGGAATGTAAAGTAAGAAATGCTTTGAAAAAAATCAAAACACAGAAAAATGCAAAATCACTGAAATATACAGTACCAAGAATATCTTTAGCTTGAACGGGTTCCGTCATTTCAATAGGCTCTCCTTGTCCAGCACAATTTATAGCAGACACGCGGAAATAATAATTAACGCTTGGCTGAAGGTGGGATACAACATATTCAGTTGTTCTCACTTCTCCCTTAGTACTGACTACAGTCCATTCTTGCTCTTCACCTTCCCTTTTCTCCACCAGGTAGTTGGTAATTGGACTTCCTCCATCATAAACAGGTTTAATCCAGCCAAGGGTGACAGATGTCTTGGTTGTATCCACAACCTTCAGCTTTGTTGGTGAGCCTGGCTTATCTGTAAATAATAGTTTGCAGAGAGGGGAAAAAAATCAGAAGTCCTATTTACAATTAATCATAAAGAGGAGTAAAATCTGCCAGCAGTTACATTGGTGCAATCACATCCTAACTGCTCATTGTCCATTGATTTTTAACCAAAGAAAATATGTTGTATCTTACCAACAGGATCTGCAGCTTTGTAGAAGTCAGATGGTTCAGAGAATGGACCTTGTCCAGCTGCATTGACAGCACAAACTCGGAAATGATATTCACTGTTTTCAGTCAGACCTGTTACTTTCTCTCTGGTGTCCCGAATAGTTTCTTTAGTAACCTTGAACCAACTTAGACTCTTCTTATCACGCTTCTCAAGAAAATATCCTGATATTTCACTGCCTCCATCAACAGTGGGCCTATTCCAGACAACAGTCATAGAATTCTTTGTTATCATTGTGACTTCTGGTACACTGGGTGGTCCAGGTGTAACTGGGTAAAAAAAAAAAAATGTCAGTAGATCAATACTACTTACAAATAATACTAAGACAATTCAGTTGCATAATTTTTTTTTTAATATGTTTCTTACCAAATGAATTTTTGGCTATAACAGGTTCAGACTCCAATGAATCACCAACTCCAAACTTGTTTACACCACGGACACGGAACACATATTCATTTCCTTTGATGAGTTTTGTTGTAGTTATGATACACCCCTCCTGTTTTTCAGAAATTAAAGACCATACGACCCGACTTGTCTCTCGTTTTTCAACAACATAATGTGTTACAGGTGCACCGCCATCATCTGCTGGTGGGTCCCACATGATTGTAATCTTTTCAGCAGTGACTGTCTTAAACTGTATAGGTCCAGTAGGGGGTCCTGGCTTGTCTGTGGAAGGCAGAAGAAAGAAAATGTTAAGTATTTATTATGGAATTATTGTTTAATAGTATAACACAGCTGTATCTCCAGACATACCAAGTATCTGTACTCTAACATGGGCTGATGCTGAACCCATGGCATTCTTCAGTTTTAATTCATAGGTGCCAGTGTTGAGTCGAGTTGCATCCTTGATGAGTATAGAAGCAAACTCTGTTGTGTTTTCAATAGACACCAGTGCACTGGTTTGGATCTCGTTGCCATCTTTGAACCACTCAATTGTGGGTATAGGCTTGCCAGAGATGCCTAGTTTTAGGTTAACTGAAGTTCCTGCTTTATATTTCACCACTTCTGTATATTCTGGTGGTACATCAATTTCAGGTGCACCTTAAGAAAAAATAAGAATAAAAAAAAAAGTTAAAAACATACTTACTTTAGACCTGTATTTAATATAAACAAAAACATTTGTCCTTTATTTAAGGAAATAGTTATAGGCATTTTATAATTACAGATAAAAGTGAATATTGCTTATATAACAAATCATAGGCCTAGAACAAGTTAGAACTAATTCTACCAGGCATAAAAGGCAACCATATGTATAAATATAACCATTTTGGCTATGGGGCATGGGCAGATTTCTTTTCCTCAAAGAATAAAGATACCATAAGACTTTACAAATGCAGATACAGCCAAATATGTTAATTGCAGTCATGCCCAAACGACTCATAGTCTTTCAAGCTTATTGAATCAATCACTTTAAACTAGCCTTCCATATTTAAAAGGCTATGGTTCTACTAAACAGTGCTGCTTTTAAGCTTCCTAGTGCCTCAAAATGGTCCTGTTCTATCATTGCAAAACGCTTACCATATGTATCAACACATGTGATGGGACCCACAACATCTGAGGGATTACTAATGGAACCAACAGCATTCTTAGCAAAGACTCGGAATTCATAGCGGGAATTCTGTGTCAGACCAGACACTGTGAACTGAGTCTCTATAACATTGGTGAAGCTAGCTTTTGTCCATCTGCCATCTGGAAGATCACGTTTTTCTACGATGTATCCAGTGATCTTGCTGCCCCCATCAAATGCTGGCTTCTGCCATGACAGAGTGATAGCAGTCTTGGAAATATCTGTCACACGAACATTTCTTGGTGGTTCTGCAGTAGGAAACATAGGAGTATTACTAATGAATAGCAGCTGTTTTGGATATTGGCTTACTGGACAGGATATAATACCCTGGGCGTGGGGGGAGGGGAGAAAAAGTGCTACTTAAATGGCTGGGCTTCTTTTCTTTCTAGGGAATACATACCACAAGCATCAATTGCAAGGACTGGATCAGAAGGGTGACTTGCTTTTCCAATGCCAGCTGCATTTTCTGCATATACTCTAAATTCATAGATAAGGCCAGCACTTATGGTGGTGACTTTGAAGTGAGTTGTACGAATGAGGGTCTTGTTAGCCTTCTGCCATAATATGCTATTCCTGTCTTTCATTTCCAGGTGGTATCCAATGATTGCACTGCCGCCATTAGTGACTGGTTCATGCCATCCAATGGTAATAGTCTCTCGGGTTACGTTTGTGACCCATGGTGTGGAAGGGGGGCCAGGGGTAGCTGATGATATCAAAAGAAATGGTTAATTGTTAACCAAATTATATTTTCAATATCAGAGCATTAAAAAATGGACCTATAGCATAAGAAGCATATTACTCACTGTAAGGAAGCTTGACAACCACACATTGTGAGTCTATGTGATCGCTGATGCCAAAGCGGTTTTCAGCTTTGATGCGGAATTGATATTCTTCTCCTGTTGTGAGCTTCATAACCTTGATAACAGTTCTAGCAACCGTTGCAGATACTTCAGACCAAGCAGCGGTACTTGTTTCTCTTTTCAGTACAATATAGTTGGTAACTTGACTTCCACCATCATAAGCTGGTGGCTGCCATCTGAGTGTTACACTCTCTTCAGTGACATCACTAAGGACAACAGGACCTACAGGAGGACCTGGTCTATCCAGCACAACAATATTAACAAAAGATTTTGTGGTGCCACTTGAGTTGGCAGCAGTAATGTCATATCTGCCAGCATCAGCAGCCACACTTTCTTTAAGATTAATGATGAGACTTTCTGCAGTGGTTTCTGTGTGAAATCTCATGGTAGGTTTCAGTGGAACACCATCTCTAGACAATGTCACCTTTGGCACTGGTTTTCCAGAAACTGGAATTTCAACTTTCAGGTTTGATCCTGCTCGAATATATACAGTGTTATGAGGGAAGCCCTTCATGTCAATCTCGGGAGATTCTGAAAAAGAAAACATTTTAAAAACATGAAAAGATGTTCTCTCTTTTAAAATACGAATCCACTTTCATACCTATTGACTTTTGTCTCACATCAGAAAGCATACCTAATTGTTCTTTAACTGTAACAGGGAGCAGTAGTTCCTTAGGATCACTTAAACCAGCTTGGTTTTCTGCAGACACCCTGAAGAAATAGTCAACATTCTCCTTGAGACCATGGACAACGTGATGAGTTGTTTTTACAACTGCACACTTAACCCATTTTTGCTGTCCTTTCTCAAGAGCTTCAATGAGGTAGCTTACAATTCTGCTTCCACCATCATGCTCTGGTTTTAGCCATGAAAGAGAAACACTGTCCTTTGTGACATTTGTTATGCCAAGTTTTTCTGGTGGGCTGGGTTTTTCTGAGAAGAAAAGTGCAACAGGTTAAGCAATGTAGCAAGTATTTACTTCTTACATTAGCAATTACATAGGAGTGCCATCTGGATTGAGAAAATATGTTCTTAAATTAATTTATATATTAGAAACATTTTAAGTAAAATTCAAGCAAAATTTAAAATTCATACTGTTACTTAGCTGTTTTTAATTTTTAAAACCGCAGACACATCTACCACAAAACTATCTTTTTTACTGTAAACAGATTTAACACTTTTTATATTATTTTGAAGTAAGCATTTTAAAACACCTATTTTTCAATTATTAACGAATATTTACCTTAGTAAAACATACCTGTTATTTTTGTTCCCTCCTTGGTCTCAGAAGGCACTCCAACACCATACTCATTTTCTCCAGCAATCCGGAAGTAGTAAATGGCACCTTCTTGCAAGCCAGTCACTTTGTAAGATAGGCGATGACAACTGTTTGTCACAGTGACCCATGCTTTTTTGCTGGCTTCTCTTTTTTCAATAACATAGTTCTTTACCGGTGCTCCGCCATCATTTTCAGGAACATCCCAAGATAACACAGCAGATTCTTTTGTTACGTCTTTTGCTGCGATATTAGATGGTGGGCCAGGAGTATCAAGAACTTTGACAATTAAAGTCAAGGTAGCAGTGTTCAGTATGTTTTGCAATGTTAATGTATATTTTCCAGAATCGTTTCTTGTTGCTTTTTCAATAGTAAGAGATGTGCAATTGTCTGAAGTATCAATGCTTGCTCGTGTACGGAGATCAGTGTCTGGTTTGTTCCAGGTTACATTTGGGACTGGTTTGCCTCTGAAAGGAACAGTCATTGTGAAAGATCCACCAGCCTTTACAATTAAAGTCTTCCGCATTTCACTGTCAATATCAAAGGCAGGTTCTTCTTCTCTTTCTTTCGCCATCTGAGGCTCTGAGACATCACTTGGTTCGCTGACACCAATTTTGTTAATGGATTTCACTCTAAAGACGTACTCAGAGCCTGATACTAATCCAGTTATGGTATATTCTGTGCCTCTTAAGTTCTGAATAGCAGTTGTCCAGTCAGTTTCATCAGTTTTCTTGTATTCAACTACGTATCCTGTTACTGGAGCACCTCCATCAAACAGTGGCTTTGTCCACCCAATTGTGATATTTGACCTTGTAGAATCCATAATCTTAGGTTTAGATGGGGGAGATGGTAAGAAGATTGGATCTTCTGCCCGAATCAATGGTGTGGTTTCACTTGGAAGACTAAGGCCAGCAGCATTTTCTGCGTAAACGCGGAATTCATATTCACATCCTTCACGGAGACCAGATGATTTCACTCTTAAATCATAAACTGGCTTTTTATTTACACGAATCCACCTTAGGCTAGTTTTCTCACGCCTTTCAATTACATAGCCAGAAATCTCATTGCCTCCATCAGACTCAGGTCTTGCCCAACAAATAGTTATCGAATCTTTGCTCACACTGGTTATCTCTAAAGATGTAGGTGGACTTGGAACTGTAAATGGGTCTAGGGCTTTGACAGCAACACTTTCTAGAGGCTCACCAACACCGTATTTGTTAACTCCCATCACTCTGAAAATATATTCATTACCCTTCAGTAGTTTTGTCACTTTACAGGATGTTGTTGGAAGTTCTCCTTCACAAAGTGTCCATGCAATTCTGCTGGTCTCACGTTTTTCTACAATGTAATAATCAATGTCTGCACCGCCATTTTCTTGAGGGGGTCCCCAGGATAAATGGCACTTTTCAGCAGTAAGGCCATTTATTTCTAAGGGGCCTGCAGGTGGCCCAGGTCTGTCTAGTACTTTGCAATTAATTGTCAAAGATTTTGTTCCTGCAACATTTTGCAATGTTAGTACATACTGTCCTGAATCACCTCGGATACAGTCCTTAATGGTTATTGCAGTAGTGTGATCTGTTGAGGCTATTTCAACTCTAGCTTTTCCTTCAAGCTCCTTGCCATCCTTTGTCCATGAAACCACTGGTATTGGCCGTCCTGCAATATCAGCATTGACTTTGAACACTTCTCCAGCTTTCACAACTACAACATCCCTGAATTTGGCATCCATCATAATTCTTGGAGCCTCTACATCATCTTTTACAGTCACAGGTCCAGTTGATTCAGATGGCTGACTGAAGAGTCCAGCAGCATTCTTTGCAATCACATGGAATTCATATCGCTGGTCTTCTGTAAGTCCACCTACGTCGAAGTACGTTTCTTGCACATTAGTAAAATTACACTTTAGCCAACGACCATCTGGTATCTCTCTGCGCTCAATAATATAGCCTGTTACTTTAGCCCCACCATCATATTCTGGTTTAGTCCATTTCAGGGAGACACTTGTTCTTGTAATATTAGTAACTTCTGGTTGACCAGGAGGATCACATGGATCTCTGGCAGCAACTGGTTCACAAGATTTACTACATTTGCCTATTCCAGCAATGTTTTCAGCATACACACGATATTCATATAGCAGTCCTTCATCAAGACCTGTGACTTTCATTTGTGTATCAGTTATGAGGCTCTTGTTGACTTTTGTCCAAAGAATGCTGCTTCTTTCTTTACGTTCCAAGTGATATCCTAGTACTCTACTACCTCCATCATTAACTGGTACCTGCCAAGTTACAATCATGAAAGCTTTAGTTGCATGTGCCACATGAGGAGTTCCAGGTGGCCCCGGAGGCTTAAATGGATACTCTGCCACAACGGATGGAGAATTAGTGTAAGTGCTTTTCCCATAGCGGTTTTCTGCACAAATACGGAACTGATATTCAGAGCCAGTGGTGAGTCGAGATACTTTAACAGATGTTCTTGCCACTGATGCAGATACTACATCCCATGTTGTTGTGGTAGTTTCTCGCTTCTCCACAATGTAATTGCTAATGTGGCACCCTCCATCATATGCTGGAGGTTTCCAGGACAGAGTTACACTATCGGCACTAACTTCATCGATATGCACATCAGTTGGTGGTCCTGGTCTGTCAAGGACAACTACAGTTAAAGCAATTGTTGTTGACCCGGCAGTATTTGAAAGATGTAATTCATAATGTCCCAGATCTTCATTTGAAGCTTCCTTGATGGACAGTGAAGTTGAAGTCTTTGATGTCTGAACATTTACCCTGGTTGTCTCTTTTAAGGGATTCCCATCCTTCTTCCAGATAACGGTTGGAAGAGGTCGCCCTCTGAATGGCACATCAATCTTAAGATCATCTCCAGCTTTCACAGTGAATGTGTTGAAAAGGAGCTCAGCAGATGGCTGGATTTCAATATCTTTTGCAATGACTGGTACACCAAGTTCTCTCGGATCACTTTTTCCTTTTTCATTAACAGCAATCACTCTGAAACTGTACTCTTCTCCCATACTTAAGCCTGTTATTGTTGCTTCTAATGTTTTCACCTGTGTACATGCACTCCATTTTACACTTCCTTTAGTTTGCATTTCTACTATATAACTAGTAATTTTACTGCCACCGTCACTTTCTGGTTTTTCCCATTTAATTGAAGCAGAGTTGCGAGTCACATCAACAAGAGCAACCTTTGCAGGAGGAGAAGGTGGTTCAGAAACCTTAAGTGGGTCAGGTGTTTCTGCTGGTAAGCCAACCCCATATTCATTTACAGCTAGGACACGGAAGTAATAACTACATCCTTCCTGTAGCTGAGTAATTTTGAAGGAATTCTTAGTGCAGTTGTTTGTAACTGTGGCATATGCCTTTCTTGTGGATTCTCGCTTTTCAACTACATAGTTGGTAATTTTAGCTCCACCATCAATAAGTGGTGATTCCCAGGCTAACGTTACAAAATCCTTCTTCACTTCTCTGACTGTCAGGTTTACAGGTGCACTAGGTGTATCAAGCACTCTGACATTAACAAAAGCTGATTTTTTGCCACTATTGTTCTCTAAAGTAAGATTGTATCTACCACTATCAAATCTATTTACATTGTCAATGACCAGCATTGTATAGGAACTGGTGACTTCAATCTGAGCTCGCTCACTAATTGTTCCTTCTGCTTTCTCCCATTTAACTTCAGGTTCTGGTCTTCCTTTGATGGTGACAAACAGGCGTAACGTACCACTAGCACGTACAGTGACTACTTTTCTGAGATCTGCATCAAGTTCAATTTCAGGAGGTTCAACCTTGTCTTCTGCTATGACTGTACCAGGAATAGTAGCAGGTTCTCCTACTCCTTCTGAGTTGATGGCACAGATGCGGAAGTTATATTCCTGGTTCTCTTTAAGTTTTGTTACAGTGAACTCTTTTGCTTGCAGGCCTGTTGGTGGGGTGCAGGTAGTCCACTCATCAGCAGCAGCTTCTTTTACTTCAACTACATATCCCTTAACTGGAGCACCACCATCATAAATGGGCTTACTCCAGGCAAGGGAAACTGATGACCTGGAAGTGTCTGTAACCTTTGGATTGCTTGGTGGACCTGGTGGATATAATACATCACAAGCACGATAGAAAATAGATGGCTCACTGGGTTCTCCTACCCCTGCAGCATTTTCAGCAGAAACTCTGAATTCATAGAAATGCCCATCAGTTAGACCTGTTACTCTGAATCGCAAGTCCATTAG
The DNA here is from genome assembly GCA_013400375.1 of Thinocorus orbignyianus. NCBI lineage: Eukaryota > Metazoa > Chordata > Aves > Ciconiiformes > Thinocoridae > Thinocorus > Thinocorus orbignyianus. The sequence goes on from VXBW01003702.1 coordinate 178,755, forward strand.
GGTTTTCTTATTGCATTTTGTCCATCGGATACCATCTTTGTCTCGCTTTTCAAGTATGTAACCTTCAATTTCAGCTCCCCCGTTGTCTTCTGGGCGACCCCATGTTACCACCATAGAATCTTTTGTGATTGCTGAAACTTCAGGTGTTGAAGGAGGACCAGGGGGTTTGTATGGATTACGAGCCACAATTGCCTCAGATTCCAAGGGTTCTCCAGTTCCATATTTGTTCACTGCCATAACACGGAAAATGTACTCATTGCCAGCCAGGAGCCTGGTTACTTTGTGGTTAAGAGCCTGCACGTCTGTTGCTACTTGTGTCCATGAAAGTCTGCTCGTCTCTCTCTTCTCAATGATATAATGTGAGATACTAGAACCACCGTCATGTAAAGGAGGAGCCCATGCCAGGTAGCATTTTTCTGCAGTGACACCTGTAACCTTCAAAGGTCCTTCTGGAGGTCCTGGCCTGTCAAGCACTTTTACAGTGATTGGTATAGATTTAGTGCCACCAACATTTCTGAGGTTAAGAGTATAGTGACCTCCATCTACTCTTATACAGTCTTTGACAGTAAGAGTTGTTTTCTGAATGGTAGATTTAATTTCCATTCTCGCAGTTGCTTCTTCAAGGTCTCTACCATCTTTTGACCATGTAATGTCAGGAATAGGTTTGCCATGGATATCAGCTTCAAGAACAAAGGTTTCTCCAGCACGAACAACAATAACATCTTTGTACTTAGGATCCAGTGAAGCTCCTGGTGCTTCAATTTCATCTCTTGCAGTAATGGGCCCTGTACTTTCAGATGGTTCACTCAGGCAACCTGCTGCATTTCTTGCAATTACTCTAAATTCATATCGTTGGTTTTCAACAAGACCACTTACTGTAAATTCTGTTTCCAACACATTTGTAAAGCTGGCTTTCATCCAGCGACCATCTGGTAGTTCTTTCTTTTCTACAATATAACCAGTTATTTTACTTCCACCATCATATTCTGGTTTTTTCCATTTCAGTGTGATATTATTTCTTGTAACAACAATGGCTTCTGGGCGGCCAGGTGGGTCACAAGGATCTCGAGCAACATACAATTCTGACACTTTGCTGACTTTGCCAATGCCAACAATGTTTTCAGCAGAAACTCTGAATTCATATTCAAGACCTTCTTCAAGGCCATCTGTTTTATATTTGGTGTCTGCAATCAGTGACTTGTTCTGTTTTGTCCAAAGAATGCTGTTCTTATCTTTACGTTCAAGATGGTAGCCAAGAATTTTACTTCCTCCATCATTAACTGGTTCATGCCATTGTACGATCATATGGTCCTTGGAAGCTGCTGTTACAAATGGAGTTCCAGGTGGTCCAGGAACTTTGTATGGGTATTGCACAACAATGGGTTTAGAATCCAAGGGAGAGCTCTTCCCATATCTATTTTCAGCCGAAATCCTGAACTGGTATTCAGAACCCGTTTTAAGCTTTGTTGCTTTGATAGTTGTTCTTGCAACAGTTGCTGACACAATGCTCCATGTGGTAGTACTTGTGTCACGTTTTTCTACTATATAGTTGCTTATCTGACAGCCACCAGTATAATCAGGTGGATCCCATGATAAAACAACAAAGTCTGCACTAACTTCATCAAAGCGGACAGGTCCTCGTGGTGGGCCAGGCTTTTCCAGTACAATTATGCTCAGGTGTTCTGTTGCTGTTCCTGCTGGGTTTGTTGCTGTTACTGTATATTTACCGAAGTCTTCCTTGTTGCTTTCTTTAATATTTAAGATAGTTGATGTTGATGTATCCTGAATATGTAATCTGGTTGTCTGTTTCAGTGGCTGCTCATCTTTTGTCCAGGTAATAGTAGGTTTGGGTCTACCTATAAATGGTACTTCTACCTTTAGGTCTTCTCCAGCCTGTACACTGTATGTATTAAACATCAGTTTGAAACTTGGTTCAATTGTCAAGTCTTTCGCTATCACAGGAATTCCAAGTGCTCTGGGATCACTTTTGCCTTTTTCATTGTAGGCAATCACACGAAATTGATATTCCTGTCCTGGGCTCAAACCAGACACAACTGCATTGCATGTTTTGGTCTCACTAACAACACTCCATTTCTCTGTTCCTTTAGGCAGCATTTCAACAATGTATCCCAAAATTCTGCTACCTCCATCATGTTCAGGTTTTTCCCAAGCAAGTGACGCGCTTCTCTGAGTGACATCAGTGAGTGTTACTTTTCCAGGAGGCAGAGGTGGCTCTGAGGCTTTGACAGCATCTGTGGTCTCAGCAGGAACACCAATTCCAAATTCATTTTCAGCCATAACTCTGAAGTAATAAATTGCTCCTTCTGTAAGGTTTTCAACTTTAAAGCTTGTCTTGCCACACTTAGCACTTACATTTGCAAATGCCTTCCTAGTTGACTCACGTTTATCTATTACATAGTTCTTTACTTTTGCACCACCATCAATAATGGGTGGCTCCCAAGATAATACAGCAGAATCCTTCTTTATATCCTTTACCACTAAGTTTTGTGGTGGTCCTGGTGTGTCCAAGACTTTTACTGTAACAAATGCAGATTTAGAACCACTGCTGTTCTCCAGCTTAAGAATGTACTTTCCAGCATCATTTCTATCACAGTTGTCAATTGAAAGTTGTGTGTAGTTTATGCCTTTATCAATTTGAACTTTTTCTGTGAATGCTCCCTCTTCTCGAGACCATGTGATGTCAGGTGTTGGCCGTCCCCTGAATGGTATATGAATCCTAGCAGACCCACCAGCTCTAACAACTATTCCTTTCCTTAGCTCTGAATCAATATCAAGTTCTGGAGCTTCAAGTTTGTCTTCTGGTTTAATAGTACCAGGAATTGATGCAGCCTCTCCTACACCAACCTTATTGAGGGCACAAACTCGTAGTTTATATTCTTGATGTTCAGTAAGTTTTTTGATTTCAAATCGCGTGGCACGTATACCTGTCTGTGGAGTAACAAGTGACCATTCATCTTCATCTGCTTTACAGATTTCTACAAGGTATCCCTGGATTTCACAACCGCCATCATAGATAGGTTTACTCCAACCGAGTGTAACTGAACTTTTGGTGGTATCCACAACATGGGTGTTTGTAGGTGGGCCAGGCTTGAACATGGGGTCACAAGCTTTAAAGTAAGGGGAAACTTGGCTTGGTTCACCCACTCCAGCAGCATTTTCAGCAGAAACTCTGAATTCATACTCATGATCCTCTGATAATCCTGTAACTCTTAATCGTAAATCTGTAATTCGGCGTTTATTGCATTTTATCCATCTGATGCCTGCTCGGTCTCTCTTTTCTACAATGTAACCTATGATTTCACTACCTCCATCACTATCTGGCCGGTTCCAGCACACAGTCATAGAATCCTTTGTGATGTTGGTAATATCCAAGGCCTTTGGTGGTCCAGGAACTACAAATGGATTTTTCATCATTACTGGCACAGATTCTAATGGCTCACCAACCCCATATTTGTTAACTGCCATAATGCGGAAAACATATTCATTTCCTTCTAAGAGTTTTGTTACTTTCAGCATTGTAGGTAAAACTTCTGAGGCAACAACAGTCCATGCTAGGCGGCTAGTTTCTCTCTTCTCTACAATATAATGAGAAATATCACTGCCACCATCATGCAGAGGAGGACTCCATGCCAATGAACATTTTTCAGCTGTAACTCCTGTCACTTGGACTGGGCCCTCTGGAGGTCCTGGCCTGTCCAGGACTTTTATATTTACTGGTACTGTCTTTGTTCCTGCCACATTAGAGGCTTCTAAAATGTACTGTCCACCATCAACTCTAATAGCATCTTTTACAATTATTAATGCACTGAAATCTGTGTTCTTTATCTCACATCTAGCAGTTTCCTCAAGCTCTTTATCTCCTTTGTACCACTTAATAGTTGGTAGTGGCTTTCCATGAACATCAGCCTCAAGTCTGAAAGTTTCACCAGCACTTACGATGATTGTGTCTCTGTACTTTGGATCCATGGAAATTCGTGGAAGTTCAACTTCATCCCTTGCTGTTATTGGTCCTGTACTGTCAGAAGGTTTGCTTATTGCACCTGCAGCATTCTTTGCAATTACTCTAAATTCATATCTTTGGTCTTCAGTAAGCCCTGTTACAGTGAACTGAGTTTCAATGATATTTGTGAAGCTAGCTTTCATCCAGCGACCATCTGGTAAGTCACGTTTTTCTACAATATAACCAGTAATCTTACTTCCACCATCATATTCTGGTTTGGTCCACTGTAGAGTAATTGAGCTTCTTTTTATTATTATAGCTTCTGGGCAACCTGGAGGATCACATGGGTCGCGAGCTACATAGCACTCAGAAACTTTACTTGTTTTGCCTACACCAACAATATTTTCTGCAGAAACTCGAAATTCATATTCAATTCCTTCTTCAAGGTTAGTTGTCTTAAAACTTGTGTCCTGAATAATAGTTTTGTTCACTTTAGCCCATAAAATGCTGTTCTTCTCCTTTCTCTCAAGATGGTAGCCCAAGACTTTACTGCCACCATCATTTATTGGTTCATGCCAATGAACAACCATGGAGTCTTTTGTAATTGTTGTCACAAATGGTGTGCCAGGAGGTCCTGGTTCCTTGTAGGGATACTGTGCTACAACTGGCACAGAGTCCAATCCAAAGCTCTGCCCATACCTGTTCTCAGCAAATATTCTGAACTGGTACTCTGAACCGGTTTTCAGTTTAGTCACCTTCAGAGTAGTTCTTGCAACAGTAGCTGAAACTGTTTCCCACACAGTGGTTGTTGTATCTCTCTTGTGAACAACATAGTTGGTGATTTGGCAGCCACCTGTGTACGCTGGGGGATTCCATGATAGGGTAATACTTTCTGCACTTACTTCATCAAACTTCACAGGTCCTACAGGAGGGTCAGGTTTGTCTAGAGTTATAATTTCAACAGAGGCAGACTTTTGCCCAACAACATTAGCTACAGTGATTTCATAAGTGCCACTATCCTCTTTGCTAGTTTCTTTAATATTCAGTACAGTGAGGTCAGTCAGATCACTGACATTGACTCTTGTTGTCTGCCTTAATGGCTGGCCATCTTTTACCCAGGTAACAGTTGGTTTAGGTCGACCTGCAATTGGTACTTCCACTTTCAGATCTTGTCCCACTTGGATGCTGTAACTGTGGAAAGCAGGTCTTACATCAGGTTCAATCACGAGGTCTTTAGCAACTATCGGGACTGCAAGCGCTCGTGGATCACTCTTTCCCTTTTCATTTACAGCCATTACTCTAAAAAGATATTCTTCCCCTTGAGTTAGGTTAGTAATAACCGCTTCAAGTGTTTTTACACGAGCACATTCTGACCACTTCTCACTACCTTTTGCTTGCATTTCAACAATGTATTGTATGATTTTGCTGCCACCATCATGTTCAGGTTTTGCCCAGCTTAGCGAGACACTGTTTCTTGTGACATCATCCACTGTTATTTTCCCAGGAGGCTGTGGAACTTCAGCCACTTTAACTGGGTCACTGGTTTCAGCAGGGAGGCCAATTCCATATTCATTCTCAGCAGAGATTCTAAAGAAGTAATAGCAGCCCTCCTGAAGTTGATCTATTTTCCATGAAGTCTTGTGGCAGTTTGTTACAACAGCTGCATATGCCTTTCTTGTTGCTTCACGCTTTTCAATAATGTAGTTCTTTATTTTCGCTCCACCATCCAAGAGAGGAGGCTCCCATGAAAGTGAAACAGAATCCTTAGTGATCTCTCTGATTTTCAAATTAACAGGTGCACTTGGGGTATCCAGTACTCTTACACTGACAAAGGCAGTCTTTGTTCCACTGCTGTTTTCTAAAGTCAGCGTGTACTTTCCAGTATCGAATCTGTTAACGTTGTCTAGAACAAGGGAAGTAAAGCTGCTAGTGGTATCAATAATAGCTGCCTCTCTGATCTCACCCTCCACTTTATCCCATTTTACTTCAGGTGTTGGACGACCTCTGATGGGAACAAACAATCTTAAGGAACCTCCTGCCCTCACATTTACAATCTTCCTTAATTCCATGTCAAGGTCAAGGTCCGGTGCCTCCATCTTTTCTTCCACGATAACAGAACCAGGAACATCTGCATGCTCTCCAACTCCTGCTTTATTAACTGCACATATGCGGAATTTGTATTCACGTTTTTCCACTAATTTTTCTACTTCCATGTGAGTGTTCTTAATTCCAGTTGGAGGTGTACAAATTGCCCATTCTCCATCACTTACATCACATTTTTCCACAATGTATCCCTGAATTTCAGAGCCACCATCATAGATAGGTTTACCCCAGGAAAGAAAAACTGAAGATCTTGTAACATCCACAACTTTAGGATTATTGGGTGGACCTGGCTTGTAAATAGGATCACATGCTTTGTAGTAAGTGGAAGGTGGGCTTGGTTCACTAAGACCAGCAGCATTTTCAGCTGAAACTCTGTACTCGTAATCATGATTTTCTATAAGCCCAGTCACTCTGTACCGGAGTTCACTTATCAGGCGTTTGTTACATCTTGTCCAGCGAATACCTTCCTTATCTCGTTTTTCAAGGACATAGCCTAAGATTTCACTGCCACCATCTGAGACTGGCCTTTCCCACACAACTATCATGGAATCCTTGGTAATGGCTGTGACTTCTGGTGCCTTCGGTGGAAGTGGTACTCCAAATGGATTCTTTGCGATTACTGGTTCAGACTCAAGAGGTTCACCAACGCCATATTTATTTACTGCCATGATGCGGAAAACATATTCATTTCCTTCTAAGAGCTTCGTAACTTTGCAATTCAGAGTTTGCACGTTTGAATCAACGACTGTCCACACCAATCTACTGGTTTCCCTCTTTTCTACAACGTAGTGTGAAATATCACTACCACCATCTTGCAGCGGAGGTTTCCATGACAGCATGCATTTTTCAGCAGTAACACCTGTAATCTCAACAGGTCCTTCTGGTGGTCCAGGTCTATCAAGAACCTTGACATTAACAGGAACTTTCTTTTCACCTGCAACATTCTTTGCCAGTAGTACATACTGACCACTGTCGACTCTAGTAGCTTCCTTCACACTAAGGCTTGTTGCAAAATCAGTACTTTTTATTTCCATACGAGCAGTGTTTGTCAGCTCATGATCACCTTTTAGCCACTGAATGGAAGGTATCGGTTTGCCATGAACATCAGCATCAAGCTTGAATGACTCACCAGCATGCACTACAATAGTGTCTTTGTATTTTGGATCCATGCTTATATGAGGTGGTTCTACTTCATCTCTTGCTGTAATTGCCCCTGAGCTCTCAGATGGTTCACTGAAAACACCTGCAGCATTTCGCGCTATAACACGGAATTCATACCTCTGGTTTTCAACTAGACCAGTTACTTCAAATTGGGTGTCAATGACATTTGTAAAGCTTGCTTTCATCCAACGACCATCAGGTAGCTCTTTCTTTTCAACAACATAGCCTGTGATCTTACTTCCGCCATCATATACAGGTTTCTTCCATTGAAGTGTTACTGAGCTTCTTGTGACAATTATAGGTTCTGGACGACCTGGAGGGTCACACTGGTCACGTGCAGTATAGCATTCAGATCCTCTACTTGCCTTTCCAATGCCCACTATGTTTTCTGCATAAACTCTAAACTCATATTCAAGACCTTCCTCAAGGCCAGTTGTCTTAAATTTGGTGTCTGGAATAGGTGTTTTATTCAGTTTAGCCCATAGAATGCTATTTCTTTCTTTGCGCTCCAAGTGATACCCAATGATCTTACTACCCCCATCATTGACTGGTTCATTCCATTGTACCAGCATGCTGTCTTTTGAGATATTTGTTACAAAAGGTGTTCCAGGTGGACCGGGAACTTTAAATGGGTATTGGGCTACAATTGGCTCTGAAGTAAGATAGGTACTCTTCCCGTATCTGTTCTCAGCTGCGATTCTGAACTGATATTCACATCCAGTCTTCAACCGACATGCTTTTATAGTTGTTCTTGCAACGGTAGCTGACACAATCTGCCAAGTGGTGGTGGAAGTGTCTCTTTTTTCTACAATGTAATTATTTATAGAGCTACCACCATCATATTTGGGTGGTTCCCAGGAAATGGTAATACTGTCTGCTGTTACTTCATCTACTTTTACTGGTCCAGTTGGAGGTCCTGGTTTGTCAAGGACAACAATATTTAGGGTCTCAGTTGCTTCACCTGCAGAGTTTGTAAGTTTAACTAAATATGTTCCCACATCTTCTTTGCATGCTTCTTTTATTGTTAACACTGTGTTATTTTCTGAACTTTCTGCATTTACTCTTGTAGTTTGCTTCAATGCCACATTATCTTTATGCCAAAACACTGCTGGTTTGGGTCGACCAACAAAAGGAACATCAACCTTTAAGTCCTCTCCTGCTAGAACACTGAAAGTGGTAAATAGCAGTTTAAAAGCTGGTGGAATCACAAGATCTTTTGCAACAACTGGAATACCCAGCTGGCGAGGATCACTGATACCTTTCTCATTCTGAGCTGAAACACGGAAGTTGTATTCTTCACCTTGGATCAATCCTGTGATAGTGGCTTCAGTAACTTTTACTGTAGCACAAGTTGACCACTTTTCACTGCCCTTGCTTTGCATTTCTACAATGTAGCCTAGAATTCGGCTACCACCATCATGTTCAGGTTTTTCCCAAGATAAAGTTACACTATTTCTTGTCACATCCAACAAAGTTATTTTCCCCGGTGGAAGTGGTCTTTCTGATACCTTTACAGATTCTGAAGTTTCCACTGGAAGGCCTATTCCATACTCATTTTCAGCTAGGACTCTGAAGTAGTAGTTGCAGCCTTCTTGAAGTGAATCCACTTTCCAGCTAGTCTTGTGGCAATTAGCATTGACAGTTGCATAAGCCTTCCGTGTGGATTCACGCTTTTCAACAATGTAATTTTTTATTTTAGAGCCACCATCTATGAGAGGAGGCTCCCATGTAAGTGTAACTGATGATTTTGTAACTTCTTTTATTTTCAGATCTTGAGGTGCTCCTGGGGTATCAAGAACTCGGACATTCACAAATGCTGACTTACTACCTGAGCTGTTTTCAACTGTCAGCATGTATTTGCCACTATCAAATCTATTTACATTTTCAATAATAAGTAGAGTATAAGAGCTTGTTGATTCAATGCTTGCTCTATCCAAAGATTCCCCATGTTCTCTTGTCCATTTTACTTCAGGTGCTGGTCTTCCTTTAATTGGGACAAAGAGCCTTAGAGTACAGCAGGCTCTAATAGTGACAACTTTACGTAGTTCAGCATCAAGTTCAATTTCTGGAGGTAGCATTCTTTCTTCAGCTTTTGGAGTCCCAGGAACAAGAGCAGGTTCTCCAAGACCTTCGGAGTTCATAGCATATATCCGTATTTTATACTCTTGATTTTCTTTCAGGTCAGTGATGGTAAAAGAAGTGGCCTTTAGACCTATTGGTGGGGTTACAATCTTCCACTCGTCTTCCTCAGGTAGTGCAATCTCAACCATGTAACCTGTGATCTCTGAACCACCATCATATATTGGTTTGTTCCATGCTATTGTAATTGAGGACTTGCTGCTATCCAAAACACGAGGATTACCTGGGGGACCAGGCTTAAATACAGTGTCACAAGCTTTATAGAAAGGACTGGTTGGGCTTGGCTCACTGACTCCAGCAGCATTTTCAGCCATGACTCTGTATTCATATTCATGACCTTCTGTCAGTCCAGACACTTTATAACGTAAGTCAGTAACAACCCGTTTGTTACATTTCACCCACCGCAGACCAGCCCTGTCTCTACGTTCCACAATATAATTAGTTATTGGGCTCCCACCGTCAGAATCAGGATGGCCCCAGCAGACAACCATAGAATCTTTTGTAATTGCTGTAACTTCTGGTGTTTTAGGTGGATCAGGTGGCACGTATGGATTTACTGCAAGAACGGGCTCTGATTCCAGAGGCTCACCAACTCCGTATTTGTTGACAGCCATAACACGGAAAACATACTCATTGCCCTTCAACAGCTTAGTAACCTTAAGTTTCGTTAATGGAACTTCTGTTGCTACAACTGTCCATGCCAATCTACTGGTTTCACGTTTTTCAACCACATAATGGTCAATCTTTGCTCCTCCATCATCCAGTGGAGGCAGCCATGACAGCACACATTTTTCTGCAGTGACTTCAGACACAGCCAAAGGCCCTTCTGGGGGACCAGGTCTATCAAGAACTTTAACATTGAAAATATGCTTGGCAAAGCCACCAGGATTTGTTGCAGTAAGTGTATAGGCACCACCATCTCTTCTCGAAGAATCCTTATTGACAAGAACAGTAGAGAAATCTGCTATTTTTATTTCTAATTTTGCTGTGCCTTCAAGTTCTTTTTCTCCTTTTGTCCATGTCATAGTTGGTGGAGGACGACCTGAAACATCAGCCTCAAGTCTGAAAACTTCCCCTGCTTTTAGCACTAACGTGTCTTTGTATTTAATATCCACCCTTATCTTTGGTGCTTCAATATCATCTCTACAAGTTATTGCATCTGATGGCTCAGAGGGCTGACTAACAGCTCCACCAGCATTCCTAGCAATCACACGGAATTCATAGGCAGCATCTTCTGTCAAACCACTTACAGTGAATTCAGTCTCTAGTATATTGCTGAAATTCGCCTTCAGCCAACGGCCATTAGGAAGGTCTCTTTTTTCAACGGTGTAGCCAGTTATCTTAAAGCCTCCATTATATTCTGGTTTAGTCCACTTCAGTGTAACTGCATGTCTTGTAATGTTCAGAGGTATTGGCTTACCAGGGGGATCGATTGGGTCTAGGGCAAACACAGGCTCAGATGGCTTGCTTGGCTTACTCTTCCCAGCCAGATTTTCTGCTATAACACGGAATTCATAGGCAATGCCATCAGTAAGTCCAGTTGATTTAAAGATATTGCCTGATACCAGCATTTTACTTACAATCTGCCAAAGAATGCTGTTTCTTTCTTTTCTTTCAACATGATAGCCCAGAATTGGGCTTCCACCATCAGTAACTGGCTCATTCCAGCTAATGGTCATGGTTTCTTTGGTGACTGCAATCACCTGAGGAGTGCCAGGAGGTCCAGGTACCTTAAATGGGTAGTTGGCAACTATAGACTCTGAAGTAATGGCTGGACCAATTCCATACCTGTTCTGAGCTTTAACACGGAACTGATACTCAACTCCAGTAGTAAGACGAGTAGCTTTAAATGTAGTACGGATCACTGTGGTTGCCAATTCAGTCCATGAGGTACTGTCAGTTTGACGCATTTCTACAACATAGTTACTTATTGGTACACCACCATCATTCAAAGGAGGTTCCCATGAGAATGTTAGAAAATCAGATGAAATTTCATCAAATTTGATTGGTCCAGTAGGAGGTCCAGGTATGTCATGGACCTGAACTGTGATGACTTCACTAACTTCTCCAACAATATTTTTAGCTGACAGTGGATATTGACCACTATCACTTCGTTTACATTCATTGATGGTTAGTATGGTTGCAGTTGCAGTATTTTCATAATTCACCCTTTGTGTTTGCTTAAGTATCTGGTCTTCTCTCTTCCAAGTCACAGTGGGCCTTGGACGACCAAGCACGGGGATTTCAATCTTGATATTGTCACCAGCTTTGGCAATGACTGTTTTCTGGTAGATACCACGGAGGTCAAACTCTGGTAGCATTGTTTGCTCCTTGATAATAACTGGTCTACTTTCTCTTGGGGCACTTCTTCCAGCACTGTTAACTGCCATAACCTGGAAAGTATACTCTTCGTTTTCAGTTAGATTCTTTACTACACAATCCAGCGTTTTTACAGTGGTGATGTGTGCCCACTGGTTGGTCCCTTTTCTCTGTGCTTCAATTACATACCCAGTGATCTTGCTGCCACCGTCATGTTCTGGTTTTGGCCAAGCCAGGCTAACTGAGTTCCGTGTTACATCCATAATATTAAGGCTCTCAGGTGGCGATGGTGCCTCAGAAGCTCTTACTGGTTCTGCAGTTTCAGCTGGTTCACCAATACCATACTCATTTTCAGCCAGCACTCTGAAATAGTATTCACACCCCTCAGCCAAATTAGGAACCCTGAAGGAACACTTCTGGCAGTTGGTTGTCACTGTTGAATACGCCTTCCGAGTTGATTCGCGTTTCTCAACAATGTAGTTTGTTATACGTGAACCACCATCTATCAGAGGCATATCCCATTGGAGGGTAATGCTATCTTTGGTTATTTCTCTAGGCTTAAGGTTTATTGGTGGACCTGGTGTATCTAAGACTTTTACATTTACAAAGCCAGTCTTCTTACCAGCAGCATTTTCAAGAGTCATTACATATTTTCCTGCATCGTATCTGGTGCAATCTGTGACAATCAAGAGTGTAAAAGAGTCTGTATTTTCAATACTGGCACGTCCTTTGAGTGAAACATCATCTTTTGTCCATGTAACTTCTGGAGTTGGACGTCCTTTAATTGGCACAAATATCCGAATAGTTAATCCAGCTCTAACAACAAGTGTTCTTCTTAGTTCAGCATCTAATTCAAAGTCAGGAATCTCTTCCCGGTCTCTGATTTCCACGCTTGGAATTATTGCTGGTTCACCAACACCTGCAGCATTCATGGCAGAGATTCGGAAATTGTATTTGGCTCCTGTCTGCAGATGAGCAACAACAAACTGAGTGATTCTTAAAGCAGTCCCTGTCGTATCTTTTACCCATTCTTCTTCTCCTTCCTTTTGATGTTCTACTATGTAGCCAGTGATGTCAAGACCACCATCATAGTGAGGTTTGCTCCAGGCTAAAGATGCACTTGTCTTTGTAGTATCAGTCACTCTTGGATTTGCAGGTGGACCTGGTGGGTCTGAAAAGTGAGGAAAAGATAAAACATTACATTACAGAGGAAGTCACACTCACACTGCTTGATTGTGCTCCCTGCCCAGCCCACCAACCCCCAGAAAAGAAAAGGCATGATACTAACATGCAACATCCTTGCACATGACTGAGTTCGAAGCATCACTTGGTGGTCCAACTCCTGCTCTGTTTTCTGCACTGACACGGAATTCATACTCATTTCCTTCCAGGAGACCAGTTACTTTGCATCTAAGATCTGAAACTGGTTTTTTTGTTGCTCTGACCCATCTTAAACCTTTCTTTTCTCTTCGTTCCACATAATAACCTGTGATTTCACTTCCGCCATCATCTACTGGCCTTTTCCAGGTAACTGTGACGGTATTTTTTGTCACATTTGTTACTTCTGGTTTTCCAGGAGGGCCTGGTGGACCTGATAAAGAAGAAAAAAGTACAGTTAGAACAAAAATCAAATCTTGAGACAAATAAAAAATGCACTGTAACTTCTTAAGCTTGTTCTACGTACCAAATCTATCCACCATTTTAACTGGTTCTGATTGTACTGGTTCACCCTTGCCATACTGATTTACTGCTGAGACACGGAAAACGTACTCATTTCCTTGAATGAGCTTGCTAACAACATGTCTACAGCTTTCAATATTTTCAGTAACCAATGTCCAGAGCAGTCGGCTAGTTTCTCTCTTTTCAAGAACATATGATTTGACTGGTGATCCACCATCTTCTGCAGGGGGTGACCATGTAAGAGTTGCTTTTTCTGCTGAAACATTGCTGATCTCAATAGGCCCTGGAGGTCCTGGAACGTCTAAAACTTTCACATGTACACTCTCCTGCTTAGTGCCAAATGGATTGGTTGCAGTGATTGTGTATTCTCCGGAATCTTTTCTGGCTGCATATTTGACAGTCAGAGTAGAAGATGTTGGTGTGGTTTCAATGCGCACAAGTTCCGAAGGTCTAAAATCTTTTCCAGCTTTTGACCATGCCGAAGTTGGAGGTGGTTTGCCACGGATACTAATAGCAGACACTGTAATGGTGTCTCCTGCTTTTACTGTTAAACCTTCCTTCAAAGTAGGATCGATAACAATGGTTGGTGCCTCTGTCAAAACAAACAAACAGAAAAACCTGATTGATATAACAAGAATATAGGAAAAAAACCCTAACAAATAGGATTTGGTATTAATTATTTAAAGAAAATTCTACATTTTTAAAGTCATCTACATACCATACTCATCCTTGCATATTATAGTTCCTGTGGATTCAGATGGAGGACTGATAGCTCCAGCAGTGTTCTTTGCTCTAACTCTGAACTCATATTTGGAGCCTTCATGGAGGTCAGTTACAGTAAATGCACAGTCTGGAACATTCACATGATTAGCTTTTGTCCAAGTCTTTGAGGGTAAATCACGCTTCTCAACAATATAGCCAGTTAACTTATGTCCACCGTCATATTTTGGTTCTGTCCAAATGAGTGTTACTGAGTTTCTAGTTACATTGATAACTTCAGGTTTCCCAGGGGGATCTAGAAGAAAAAATAATACAGAGTGGTAAAAAAAAAAGTTATTTCAAATTTCAGAATTTTCCTTTTTATTCTTCTCATGACTTACCGATAGGATCAAGTGCCACAACTGGTTCAGATGGCAGACTTGGTTTACCTACTCCAGCCATATTGATTGCCATTACTCTGAATTCATATTCCAGACCTTCAGTTAACCCTGTTACTCTGAAATCTTTCATTCTTATTGGCGTTTTATTTGCTCTCTTCCACAGAAGACTATTTCTTTCTTTGACTTCAATGTGATAACCTAGAAGATAAATGGTAAAATGAAAATATGAGGGGATTACTAGAAATCTTCATTTCTCATAGCAATGTGAAACATCATACTGTCTATATGGCATGTCACACAGGCATTGTGCAAGAAGAACATGGAAAATCAGATCAGGAAATGGATGTGGACGTATATTACAGATGTATGCAATTGCAACGAGATGTTTGCAAATGTAAATTGCTAATTTTATAGAGCCAAGTAATGTAACAAAAAGGTGAGTTTGTTTTTCTTTCTTTAGGTATTTTGGTTCTCGGCAAAAATATTGATTCTCAGTTAGTCTTTTCCCAACTTTTAAGTTAACCTTTTAAAAAGTTCATCACAGAGAAAGTGTAGGACATAGAACAGTGAAATCGATCAATCAATCAATCAATTTAAAACATAAACACTTGATAGTTTTATCTTACATTTTGACAGAGAGAAAGAACTATTAGGAACAGAAATAGTAGGGAGTTTTTTGGGGATGTACCTGTGATTGGTGAGCCTCCAGTTCTTCTGGGATCAGTCCAAGTTAAAGATACAGACTCATGCCGAACATCAACAATATTGGGAGGTGGAGGAGCATCTGGCACATCTAAACAATATTAAAAAAATGCAGTAACATTAAAAATAAATGTCATACCTAAACAATTTTTTTATTTATTTTGAAAATTGTAATAGATACTTACCAAATGGATGTTTTGCAATAACAGGGTCAGATTTAAGACCTTCACCTACTCCGTATTTATTTTCAGCCCTGATCCTGAATGTATATTCATTTCCTTCATGGAGTCTTGTAACTCTAAATGTAGTTTTCTGGACTGCAGAGGCACAAGTCACCCACTTATTGTTTACATTGTCTCTCTTCTCTAGAACATAGTTAGTGATTTCTGAACCACCGTCATCTTTTGGAGGGCCCCACTTTAAGGTCATGGCGTCGGCTGTGACCTCTTCAAATTTCACTGGACCTGTAGGTATGCCAGGTTTTCCAACAACTTTCACAGAAATAGTGCCTTCCTTGCTGCCAGCAACATTCTTCAAAGTTAGTGTGTACTTTCCAGCATCAGCTTTCTGGCAGTCATGTACTACAAGTGTGGTGTTAACTGCTGTAGATTCAAATGCAACTCTTCCACTCTCTGTAAGTGCCTGGTCTTCACCTTTCTTCCAAGTTACAGCTGGAACAGGCTTGCCTTTAATTGGGATTTTAAGACGGAAATTGCTACCCTCTTTAGCTGTATAGCACAAATCAGGTAGATCTCTTAAATCAAGATCAGGTGCCACTGTAAAAATTAAAGAAGCCAATGATTCAACTACGCATAAACTCTGTGATAAGATTAAGATGCTGCTTTAAAGGCAACTGATTTGTATGTATGCATAGTAGTGATAGTAAGCATATAATAAATGCAGTTTGGGTAAGTGAAACATGGAATTAATGATCTGAAATTGCTTCTTACCAACATCATCTCTTGCCACAATTGTGAGCTCTCTTGGAGTTCCATACCCAGCATCATTTTGGGCTCTCACTCTGAAAGTGTATTCTTGTCCTTCTTTTAGGTCTCTCATGTGAAAATGGAGGTTCTTTGCCCTCATGACTTCTTGCCATTTATCTTCATCAATTAGGACCTCTACAACATATGCAAAAATACGGCTTCCACCATCACTGATTGGTTTTTTCCATACTAAATTGCAGGATGATTTTGTTACAGCTGAAGCTTTTAGATCCACAACTGGCCCAGGTGTTTCTAGAAGGAACAAAAGCCTAGTAAGTGTCCATTCAAGCTAAAAATAATTATTTGAATACCAAAATATGTGAAACGGATTAATTTTTCTTACCAGAGGCTTTAACAGCATCACGAGTTTCACAGGGGTCACCAATACCATATTCATTTTCAGCAAAAACCCTGAAGAAGTAAGATTTGCCTTCTTCTAAGTTAGTTATCCTGCAACTTGTCTTTGGACATTCTGTTGTTACTGTGGACCATGACTTTCTTTCTGCATCACGTTTTTCTACGACATAATTTGTGATTGGACTGCCACCATCTATTAACGGAGGTTCCCATGTAATGAAGGCAGAGTCCTTAGATGCTTCCTTTACAATCAGGTTAACTGGAGGGCCTGGAGTATCTAGATAAACACAGCATTTGATTTAGTAACCAAAATACAAAAAATTAACAGTTAAAAAGTTAACAAATATGTTATAATGGGGAAACCTCTGACACTTACCAAGTACTTTTACAACAATTGTATATGCCTTTTTGCCACAGCTGTTCTCCAGACTGAGGACATATTTTCCAGCATCATATTTGTTTACATTTTCACAACGCAGGAAGGTATCAAAATCAGTTGACTTGATGTCTAATCCTTGTCTGTCTCTTAGGTTGGCACCCACTTTAGACCATGTAATCTTTGGAGGTGGACGTCCTCTTACTGGCACATAAAGTCTCATTGTGACTCCAGCACGCAACACAAGGACTTTCCTCAGTTCTGCATCAAGTTCTCCTTCAGGAGCAACTGTGTGTTTAACAAAAAATGTGTAATTAAAACATCATCTTTGAAACTATCACTAAAGTTACCTTGAGAAAAAGTCCCTCTTTACTGGCATTTGACTAGCTTAACCAATTTTTTCTCATGCCTGTGATGGCATGAGTGAGTTAATGTCCTGACTCACATTTCAAGATCACTTGTAAACTTAGCATATTTTTGCATGATTTCACTTCCATTTTTTTCTGTCTTTCCCACCATTTACATTACTTATCATACAAGGAAGTCTCCTAGTTCCTGTAGAAATAAAAGGAGTTTCAAAGCCTCCTGGACTGTATCACTTATCTTTAACCAAGACAGTTCTGTCAAGGAATGCACATATGTACACACAGAAAAATGTATACAGAAGCCAGCATGGCTTTTAAGGTGTAAGTGTCATACAATTAAAGAATTTGTCACATTGCTGCTTAGAACAGTAATCTTGGCTTCAAATTATTTAGAAGACATGAAGAAGACTGAAAATTTTAAGACAAGAGAGATCTGAAAAGTCTAATTTTAGGATTAGACAAAGAAAAAATTCCTGAAAATACAAACCCTCCAAAACAGGAGGCAAAAGAGTATCTAGCATACAAATGAAAAAAGCAGACACCAGTTAGATTCTACTCAGTTCCTAACTGCCATATTCTCTTCCAAATTAGCCAGTTTTAGTCTATGTTTTTTAAGAAATGATACATTCCAAATTACTCTGCTTCTGTGATCTGTGACAAACCCCATCCTGGAACCCATCCCATAAATTAAAGCAAAAGTCAACAAAGTAATTTGTTTTAAGTGAACATACTTAAGATGTCTTTGGCAGTGTGTTTATCTGGAACATCACTTGGATCACTGTATCCAATCTTATTGACAGCATAAACGCGGAACTGGTACTCTGTATCTTCCATTAGCCCTGTTACCACAAATTGTGTAGCCTGTAAGTTCTTGGGTAGATTGCATCTGACCCAGTTGTCTGTGTCAGCTCTTTTTGCTTCCACTAGATAACCAATAATAGGGCTTCCTCCATCATATGCTGGTTTACTCCATGACAGGCTTATTGAATTACGTGTAGTATCAACCACTTTCGGGAAAGCAGGTGGGCCAGGAGGATCTGAGAATTAAAATAATATAAAGTTATCATACCAAATGTTGTAAAAAAGTATTTGGAAATAAGCATGGAAAAGATCTTAGACTTTTAACTTACATTGAGGATCACGAGCATATACTGCTTTGGATGGTGCACTGGGCTTGCCAGGTCCGGCCTTATTCAATGCTATCACCCGGAACTCATATTCTGTTCCTTCTTGGAGTCCAGTAGCCTTAACAGTTCTCTCAATGACAGGCTTTCGGTTTACCTTTGTCCAGTTAAGAGCCTTAGTTTCACGCTTCTCAAGCATATAACCAGTTATTGGGGATCCACCATCACTAGCTGGTGGCTTCCAGCTAACAGTCATAAAGTCTTTCGTTACATTGCTAATTATTGGTGGATCACAAGGTCCAGGTACATCTGTGAAGATTAATTTGAAAGTTATGTCCACATTCATAAGTATACACAAACCCCACAGTGACTAATGAAGTTATCCCACAATGCACTTACCATATGGATTCTTAGCAACTGCTGGTTCAGTCAAGATAGGGTCTCCAACACCATATTTGTTTTCAGCACATATGCGGAACTGATACTCATGTCCTTCTATTAGTTTCTCCACTGTGCAGCTTGTAATGGGTACAGTAGCACTGACTTGGGCCCAGTTTGGTCTGCTTGTTTCACGCTTGTCTACAATGTAGTTAGTAATTTCTGAACCTCCATCTTCCAGAGGAGGCTCCCAAGAAAGCATTGCATGATCTGCATACATATGTTTGATTTTAACGGAGGCCGGTGGACCAGGTTTATCTAGAAGAATTAACATCACATTATTATAGGTCTGTCCCTCATTATATCATTTAACTATAAATGTATTTATTAAGAGACAGTCTATAGCTCACCAAGTACTTTAAGCTTAATGGTTGCTGACTTTGATCCACTTGCATTTTCAGCAGTAATAGTATAGTCTCCTGTTTGCTTCCTGTTAACACTGAACAACTCAACTGTGGCAAGATTTCTCTTAGTGGTGATCTTAACACCTTCAGATGGTTTTAAAATTTCTCCTTCCTTCTTCCAGGTGATTGTTGGCATTGGCTTGCCATATACATTTGCCTCCAGACGCACATTAGTTCCCGCTTTTACTGTAAGCTGTGACTGCATAGACAGATCCAACTCTATTCTGGGAGGAACTGAAAGGAAAGAGCCCAAGAATTAATCAAACTAGTAAGAGATAAACATCTCATTCTTCACATGAGTGTTAGTTCACTATGCACAGATTCTTATTAGAGTTCTCAAACGCTTTTACATTTCTTACCATTTTCTGGATGAATGGTCACTGGATCAGAAGGTTCGGAAGGTCGGCTAATGTTAACTGCTGTCTTGGCAATTGCTCTGAATTGATATTGAGCATTTTCTTCCAAATCAGTAGCAGTGTACTCTTCTAGGGGTATTTGATGTGGAGTTGTATTGCACCGAACCCACTTATCACCAGGTAATTTGCAAGCTTCAACAAAATAGCCAATAAGTTTGCTACCACCATCATGCTTTGGTCTTGTCCACACCAGTGATGCAGTACTCTTAGTGACATCAATAACTTCAGGTTTTCCAGGGGGATCTAAGGCAAAGAAGATCACGTTATAGTCTCTTTTGCCAAAGAAGCTAACATATTTAAAAATGGTTTTAATAGTACTATATCCTATTTACAGCATACCCACACAGTGCACTCACAGTACAGTTGGGTAAATATGAAAATATAAACATATGGGCAAACTGGAGATCAGAAAGGGTTGCAGATAGATTTAAAATGGACACAAAACCAGTAGTCTGTTGCAAGTTAATGGTGTGTTTGGCTTACCTACTGGTGCTCTTGCTGTGACAAACTCAGTTGGTTTACTAGGTTTACTGGCTCCAGCTCTGTTCAATGCATAGATTCTGAAAGTATACTCGAGACCTTCAATGAGCCCCACACAAGGGTATTCTGTGGAGCGCACAGCTGTGTCATTAGCTTTCACCCACAGTAAACTGTTCCTTTCTTTGCGCTCAATGAGATATCCAGTGATTGGACTGCCTCCATCACTATCTGGTCTATCCCAGGCAACAAAAATGCAGTCCTTATTGACCTTGGTGATACGTGCATTCTTTGGTTCACTAGGAACATCTAGAAAGAAATACAAAGATGGATATCAATCACATGCTTTCTTACTAGGATGACTAAAACCAGAAAAGCTGTGATCAAAAACTGACATACCAAATGGGAACCTTGCAATCATCTTGCCAGAAGTAAGGGGCTCAGAAATTCCGAAACGATTTTCAGCACGGACACGGAACATATACTCTTCTCCAGGAATCAGTTTTCCAATTCTGCAGCTTGTCTTTGTCACAGAAGCTAAAGCTGTTACCCAGTCTCCTCTGCTTACATCACACTTCTCAACTACATAGTTTGTAATGTTACTGCCACCATCTTCGAGAGGTATATGCCATGCAAGAGTGCAAGCATCAGCATCTATTTCAGAAATATCAAATGGAGGCTGTGGTGGACCCGGTTTATCTGCACAGAAACATATATCAAGAAAAAAGGGATGAAAGAAAATAGTAATCTCTGGAATACACTAAAACTAGTTTTGTATAAAGCTAGATTTAAGAATAATAACATGGAACATACCCATGACTATCACTCTGATTTTCTGACTGTCAGTACCAGAGCTATTTTCTGCAGTAAGAGTGTAAAAATCAGAATCTTTTCTAGTTACATCCTTAATGATAAGAACCGAAGACTTCTCTGCTTTATGCACTGCAAGGCGACTGGATGTAAGTACTTCTTCATCTCCTTTCAACCATTTACAGACTGGCTGAGGCTTCCCATATACATGAGCTTCAATTCTCAGTTTCTTTCCAGCTTTAATGTGAACGTTATCAGGCATCAAGATCTTAGGTGGGACTGAAAAAAACCACACACAGACATATAAATTCAATTTCTGTGACATATTAACTTACTTTTTCTTATGGTTTCATTTGAAAGTTCTCTGCTTCTCTCTCAAGTGGAATCACCAGTAGGAATGACTTGACAGTTTTTAATTTTGATTTAATGCATGGACAACTAGAGATCCTGTAGTAGGCAATTATCTATTCTTATTTTTACATGCTTGTAAAATTTTTAAAAGACTATTTTTGAGTTTGAATTGCCTTCTCGCATGTTTATGTAGAAACTTGGCCACTATTACTGCATGACACATAACTCCTCTTTATGTCTTGTCATTATTCACTTATTGCTGACTTTCTAAAAGACAGACATGAAGGAGGAGAAAGGAAAGACTGACGTTCTCACTAAACTAAAACCATTTCCACAATCAATCTTTTTAAACCACTGAATCATTCATGTAGAGCCCCTTATCCTAATTCTTTTGCACAAAATCTTTCTGATTTTTTCCAAAAGAAACATGGCAGAATGTTTGGAATATTTTTCTTCCTGCCATTGGCTAGTTTTCATTCTCTTTTCTCCTATGACTCTCTCTTCCACTTTCCATGTCACAACTCAAAGAATCACAGAATGATATGGGGTTGGAAGGGACCTCTGGAAATCATCTAGTCCAAGCCCCCTGCGAGAGCAAGTCCACCTAGAGCAGGCTGCACAAAAATGTGTCCTGGTGGGTTTTGAATGTCTCTAGAGCCAGAGATTCCACCACCTCTCTGGGTAGCCTGTTCCAGTGCTCTGGCATCCTCAGAGTAAAGCAGTCGCTCCTTGTGTTTAGATAGAATGGTTTATGCTCAAGATTGTGATCATCACCTCTTGCCCTGTTACCCCTAGGTCTTCCTGTGCCTCAAGAACCCTAGCACTTTAATTAGGCCAACCTGTCCCCACCGGATTTTGCTCTACATTCTTAACCAACTCTACAATACAAACAACTTGTTTTATCTTAAAACAGCTCCCACTTTTGGCACCATTCATCTCTCAAACTACCATTCTGACTCTTTTTCATTTTATGTTCATTGAAGGTATTTATTATTTTTCCTTAGCTCCTATCTTCTGGTTCCAACTGAAACCATTACTGCAGAATTCTTTAATAATTCTGAATTAGTGGTCAACTCTCATCTTTTCTGGCCCATCAAAATATTAGATACAGTTAATCGTAATCCTCCATTTGCCTCCATAAAGCATATGTCTTTCTAGGGCTTACTCAAAGAACTGGAATTCTTGCTCGTTTAAAGCAGAATATTGCAACATAGGCAATATTTAAATTGTCACTTACTGAGTTGTTCTTTAATTTCAAATACTCCTTCAGCTTCTCTTGGCAAACTTACTCCTACAGCATTTCTAGCTGCCACTCTAAACTTGTACTTCTTTCCCTCTTTCAGACCAGCTATAACAATGGAGAGATCTTTAACAACTGAATATTCTGTCCAGCGGTCTGCTGGTTCCTCATCTTCTTTGTAGCTAACGATATATCCATCAACTTTAGAGCCTCCATCACGCAGTGGTGGCAGCCAGCCTAAAGTAGCACTATTCTTCGTAATTTCAGTAACTTCAAGTTTTCTTGGTGGATCGGGTTCACCTTTCAGGAGAAAAAACAAGAAACACATTAAACACTGAATTTCCAAAATTTTCTCACTGTTGAATACTTGTTGAATTATTGGATGCTATCCATGCTATCACAACAAGGACAGTATGGGAAAGAGGAAAATTTTTAATAATTGCAAAGGTATTATATTCACATTTTTTATTATTTAAAAGAAACTGACACAGAAATATTTCTGTCTTTCATCAGGTAGTTAGCATGATTGTTCAATCTGGAAATACCAAATTTCAAAAAATGCAAAATCCTATTAAAAGTAGAGAAAAAACATAAAATATGCATAAAGGTATACTTACTTAGGGGATCTGTTGCTAGAACTGGTTTTGGTATATCACTCGGAACACCTGCTCCATATTCATTTACTGCTGTTACTCTAAAGAAATATTCATTTCCAGGTACAAGGTTAGCTATTTGGAAACTAGTTTTCTTTAGTTCTGCAGTGACTGTTCCCCAGGTCTTCCTGTCAGCCTCACGCTTCTGCAGGATGTAATGAGTCACAGGGCTACCACCATCATTTTCAGGAGGTGCCCATGAAAGATGGCATGACATCTTGGTAACATCTGAAACCTTGAAGTCCGACACAGGTCCAGGAGTATCTATAAAAAGATTTCAATTTACGCTAGTCTTTTCTTCTTTAGTAAGTTAAAATGAAAGGGGGGTAATAGCTTCCTTTACAGGGAATTAGTCTTAGTTGATACAGTTGTGATCAAAAACTGCAGCACTTGGGGGATCATAAATATTCCTGCAATGAACATTTTCAAGAGGTATTTCTCTCATTACTTACCAAGGACTCTGACGTTCACAAATACAGCCTTTTCTCCAGCTGCATTAACAAGTGTCAATGAGTATTTGCCTGAGTCATCACGTGTTGAATCGGGGATGACACAGAAGGCCATAGTGTCAACCAGGTCAACTTGTCCTTTTCTCATAACGTTGTCAATACCCATTCTCCTCCAAGTGACTTTTGGTGCTGGGCGACCCCTAACAATGGCAAAAAGTCTAATAGGGCATCCTGCTCTGACTGTGACTAACTTTCTCATACTTGCATCCAACTCAATCTCGGGAGGTTCTGAAAGAAAATTAAAGCAATAAAATGTGAAGTTTAGGACATGAAATGAAGTAATACCAGAGCAAATAACTATTGTTAAATAGTTATACTCATAAAAAGGATGAAAAAACGCACCAAGTATTTCTTTGGGAGACACAGCTTCTTTCAGTTCAGCTGGTCGGCCAAGACCAACCTGGTTTTGGGCAGAAACTCTGAACTCATATAATTGGTTCTCATCCAGGCTGGTGGCTGTAAATTCTGTATGAATAACTTGGGCAGCAACATTGCATCGTTTCCATCCTGCTTCAGGATCAGCACCCTCAACTTTTGGTCTAATTTCCACAACGTATCCAATAATTGGAGCACCACCATCATACACTGGTTTTCCCCAGCCAAGGGTTATGGAACTCTTTGTGCTATCAACCACTCTCAAGTTTGTGGGAGGACCAGGTGGTTCTGAAGGACAATAAAAATTACAGATCAGAACACAGCTGTGCAATTTAGCAATCTGTTATGTTAACATTAAAATAAAATACAGTAGAATAAAGTGGTACAATACCTATTGGGTCTTTTGCTACTACAGGTCTTGATGGTAAGCTTGGTTCTCCAAGTCCGACTTCATTTTCAGCACTGACGCGGAACTGATATTCATGACCAGGGATGAGATTAGTAACCTTCTTGCGTCTCTCTGGGATTGCAGTCTTAGTAACGGGAACCCATCTTAGGGACCGTTTCTCTTTCTTCTCTAAAATGTATCCTGTAATTGATTTGCCACCATCATATTCTGGTGGATTCCAAACTACAGTCATCTCTTCTTTGCTAACTCTTGTGATATCTGGCGGGTCAGGGCGTCCAGGCCTATCATATTTTGTTTTAGCAATAATTGGGTGTGTTTCTGTTGGTGGACCAGTTCCCATTTTATTCTCTGCACGAACTCTGAATATATATTCATTACCTTCAATGAGGCGTGTCACATTTGCATAGTTTGTTAGGACAGAGGAAGAGTACGTAGACCAAACCATACGCTTGCTTTCACATTTTTCCAGGATGTAGTTCTGTATTTCACATCCACCATCATCTTCTGGGGGGTCCCAAGTAACAGTACATCTATCACTTGAAATATCAGTGACTTTCAAGCTTCTTACAGGACCTGGTTTATCCAAGACGATAACAGAAGCGTATGCTACAAAACTGCCAGCTGTGTTAGTTGCAGTAATCACATATTTCCCACCATCACTACGCCTCGATTTTGTGACAACAAATTTAGATGTATCAGAAGTTGTTTCAATACTGATTCTTGGAGATCTGGTTAAATCTGTGGCATCTTTGTCTTTTGTCCATACAACTTCAGGCTGTGGTTTTCCTCTGACTCCAGCCTCAATTCTAATTGGGTCACCTGCTTTCACAGTTAGCACTCCACTTAGCTTCAAGTCTAACACTGGTTTCTGCAGATCTTCCTTCACAACAACTTCAGCTGTTTTTACCCAGTCACTTTCACCTGCCTCATTCTTGGTTTGAACTCGGAATTGGTAAATCTTGTTTTCAACACATTTATCTACCATGTAGTGCGTTTCCTTAATGCTGCCTTTGTGAACCCTCTCCCATTCATCTGAATCTTTTAGTTTTCTCTCAACATGATAACTTAAATTGGGACTTCCACCATCATAATCTGGCCTTCTCCATTTCAGATATACAAATGTCTTTCCTTTCTCTGCAATGTGAAGATTTTCTGGCTCTCCAGGCTTGTCAATAGGATTGATGGCAAGGATGGGAGTCTTGGTCTCAATGCAAGGACCCGGACCTATTTTGTTTTCTGCACAAACTCTGAAGAAGTATTCACGGTTCTCTATAAGATTTGCCTTTACTAATCGTTTAGTGACATCAGACGAGACAATTGACCATCCCCTTTGGTTTGGTTGACGGCACTCTACTATGTAGTTTGTAATTTCAGAGCCACCATTATCCACTGGACTCTCCCAAGCAATCATACAAGAATCTTTCGTGACATAGCTTATTTTCAGGTTCTGACATGGTCCAGGTCTGTCAAGTACATTAACAACAGCAAATGCTTGAGCGTGTCCACAGCTGTTCTTAGCTGCTATTATGTATTTGCCATGATCAGATCTTTTGGCTTCTTTCACTTGCAGTTCAACACTAGGTAGATCATGGACTATTTCAACACGCTTTTCCTGGACTAGTACTTTGCCATCTTTAGACCATGTTATGTCAGGATCTGGCCTGCCTTTTACTTTACCAGTAATACGGATTGTTTGGCCTACTCGGACAGTAATTAAGTCTCGACAGGTCACATCTAGGCTTACTTCTGGAGGAGAAAGAATATCCTTGGCCAGTACAGTTTCTGCCAGTTCTCTTGGTTCTCCCTCTCCCACAATGTTAACAGCTTTTATTCGGAATTTATATTCATTTCCTTCTATTAACCCAGGTACTCTGTAGGCACACTGTCTAATGAGTTCATCCTTATTAATCCTATTCCAGTCCTTAGTTCCAGTTTTCTGACATTCCACAATGTATCCAAGAATGGGGCTGCCACCATCTTTGAGGGGCTTTGTCCAGACAAGATCAGCTGTTTCTTTGGTTTTGTCTTTTAATTTTGGATTTATAGGTGGTCCAGGAGGAGTGATAGGACGTGATGCTTTTATTGGATCAGAGCTTGGAGATGGTTTGCTTAGGCCCACCATGTTTTCTGCAAAAACTCTGAATTCGTATGTGTTGCCTTCAAAAAGACCAGTGACTCGATATTTCATATCAAGTATTGGTGTCTTATTAACACGCACCCATTTACCAGATGCTTCCCGACGTTCAAGTATATAACCAGTTATTGGAGTTCCACCATCAGATTTTGGTAGGGTCCAAGACACCGTTGCAGCATTTTCTGTAATATCATAAACAGTTGGTTTTCCAGGTGGGGATGGTGGATCAAACATATGTTTAGCAACTGTTGGTTCGGAATCAAGGGGTGCACCAATGCCTATCTTATTTTCTGCCCGAACACGGAAAATATATTCACAGCCTTTCTGCAGTCGTGGAATCTTAATTTTTGTGTGACTTGTTCCAGAGCTAACCACTCCCCAAGTTTCTTTCTTTGTTTGACGCTTCTCAACAATATAATTTATTATAGGACTCCCACCATCATCTTTAGGAGGGCGCCAGGAAATAACCATATGTTCTGGTGTTACCTCAAGAATATTAATAGGACCGGTTGGGGGTCCAGGAACATCCAAAACTGTAAGGTGTAGAGCAACAGTTTTGCTGCCAGCTGCATTAGATACTGTGAGTAGATATTCTCCTGTATCTTTTCGTACACAGTCTTTGATGGTAAGTACAGTTGAATAATCGTCAGTCTCAATCTTGTATCTGCCATCACTTTTAATTTCAGCGCTATCAGTAACCCATTTTGCAGTGGGAACTGGCACACCTCTCATAATGGCAGGAAGTCTCACTGTGGTCCCAGCTTTAACAACAAGACCTTCAATTAACTTCACATCTAGTTCCACAGATGGAGGTACTGAAATCAGAGAAAAATAGATGTTATCTTTTCAGAGGAAATGCTCAAAGAGAGAATGAGTCAGTGAAACAGTATGAAAACTAAAGTTACCTAGTTTTTCTTGACACTCTATTGGTATAGTTGTATCTGGAAGACTAAGACCAATAATATTCTGAGCTTTCACACGGAATTTGTATATTTTTCCTTTTTGTAGGCCTGTGACAACACAGTCTAGCATAGGGACTGTCTGGAACTTTGTCCACTCATCTGCACCATCTTCTTGATATTCCACCAAATATCCAGTTATCTCAGCACCACCATCACGATCTGGTCGATTCCAAACAAGGGAAACTTCAGTCTTGTCAACATCTACATGATGCAGATTCTTTGGTGGCCCTGGAGGATCTTTGAAAATACAAAACCAAAATGGTTACTAGGATGACCAATCTATGGTACCATTGTACCATGTTCACATTAGTACCAACAAGATAATCTCAAAAATTAATGAAAATATGAAAACAACAAATCATGTAACCAAAAACCACTTACGCAGTGGATCTATAGCTTTAATAGGCTTGAGTGTTTCCACATAGGGACCTCTACCAAACTGATTTTCAGCTGCAACTCGGAAGAGATACTGAGTGCCTTCCATCAGATATTTAGCCATGTGACTGCGTTTCTTGGAGGATGATGAGATGGCTACCCACTGTGCAGAAGCTACATCTTTCCTTTCCACTACATAGTTGGTAATGACAGAGCCACCATCATCTTCTGGTTCCATCCAAGTGAGATAGCAAGAATCACTTCTAACTTCACTGACTTGCAGATTTCTTGGTGGACCAGGCTTATCTAATGTTGAAAAAAATGGAACCTGTTATTTATTTTATAACCAAAGCATTTTTTACAGAACTTAGTAAATTTCAAGAGAAATTAATATTTCATGCATTTTTTTTAGTCCTTTTTCTACTGTGTACTTCTTGTAACTCAGTTTATTGATATTTTTTCAGATATTCCTTTCTTTCTTAATCTCTAATTATAGATTAAAAACATGCTGTATAAAACAATATATATATATCAAAAAGATTACCTAAGACAACAACTTTTACTGAAACGGTCTTTGAACCAGCTGGATTTTCAACTGTCAGGGAGTAAGTTCCACCATCTTCATGGACAGTGTTACGAATTTCAAGCTTACTGCCAACTCCTGTAACCTCAATATCAGCCTTGGGTGACACCTCATGATCTTCTTTCTTCCAAGAAACTTTTGGGAATGGAACGCCTTTAATAACAGCACTAAGTCTCAGGGTATCTCCAGCTTTTACATGCTGTTCTCGGGCCATATTAGCATCCAGTATCAGCTCAGGAGGTTCTGGAAGCAAAATGATATGTTTTGTAGAAAATGAGGAAAAAAATTATCTTTTTTTTTAAGATAAAACTTATCTGGTTTTATTAAACTCACCAAGTCTGTCCTTTACTTCTACCGGATCATGAACGTAGGCTGGTTCTGATTCACCTGCTGCATTGACTGCCTTGACCCTGAACCTATAGGTCAAGCCCTCAGTAAGGCCAGTGACTTTGTATTTTGTTTCAGGACAAGAATCTGCTGTAAGATTGGCCTTTTTCCATTCTTCATCTCCAACTTTCTGATACTCAACAAGATAGCCAATTATCTTGCCATTACCATCATGACGTGGGGGTTGCCAAGATAAATCAACCGAATTTTTAGTTTTATCTACTGCTTCTGGGTTAACAGGTGGACTTGGTTTTGCTGTTAAAAAAAAGGAAAAAAAGCAGAGAAATGGGTAAAAAGGAAATTATTAAAATGTTTCTCTAACTGAAATGAAGACAGCATTAAAAAACAAATGAGAAATTAAATTTAATACTTTACCAATTGGATCTCTAGCAAAAATTGGCTTTGATGGTGGACTAGGATCACCAACACCAATTTCATTTTCTGCTGAAACACGGAATTCATATTCACAGCCTTCAAGGAGGTCTGGTACTTTGAATTGAGTACTGGGGAAAATCGGGTCTTTAGTAACTCTGACCCATCTTGTAGCCATTGTTTCCTTCTTTTCTACAATATAGTTTGTTATTGGCTTGCCACCGTCATATGGTTTGTTCCAAACCACTACTGCAGAATCTTTGGTAACATCCTTAATGACTGGTTGCTCAGGTGCATCAGGAACACCTGGGAGAAAAAGAGAAGAGTTTGAGCACTACAAACAGAGTAAAGATTAAAGTATCAAAGTAAGATAGCAAATTAATAACATACGGAAACGGTCCTTGGCTTTCATCTCATCAGAGATCAAAGGATCACTTATGCCATAAAGGTTTTCAGCATAAATTCGAATTTGATATTCTCTTCCTTCAAGCAGCTTAGGAATTTTGCACGTTGTCTTAACTGTGGCAGATGTAACTGGCATCCACAAGTCTCTGTGTGTATCCTTTTTCTCAATAATGTAATTTGTAATTTCACTGCCTCCATCATCTAATGGAGGTTTCCAGGAAACCACCATGTGATCTTTATGAACTTCATCAAATATAACTGGGCCTACTGGAGGTGATGGGCGATCTGTTTAAGAAAAAATAAAGTATATCCATGATTTTACATGTACTTCACATGATGACATAGATTAAGGAGTATCAATAAAGTAAATATATTATGAAATTAGAAACTTGGCATCATGGTTTTAATAAGGAGTCCAGACCACAAGACTATTCCTCTTTAATACATGTTTGGCTCACTGGACTTAATCCCTTAATGCTTATAAGGTATTTGGTGACTAACATTTCCTGAAGTGTTGACATTCTCTCTATGCATGTAGAGACATTAAATTACTTATGCTGAATAAACTAAGTCAGAGTTAACTACGTACTCAAAATTAATAAATAGCATTTCGGTATAAATGAGAATGCAGTAAATCAAATTATTTTAATAAAGAACACATTTTAATATTGACATTTTATATAATTCAATTAATTCTAATCACTACTAAAAGTCATATACAATACTGCTTTCCAGTAAAACCTACCAACAACATTAACTTGACAAAATCCTTTTCTTGATCCTGTGCTGTTCTCCACAGTAACACAATATTTGCCTGAGTCTTCACGGACAGATTTTAGTACCCCCAAGCAAAGGGTTGTAGGAGTCGTCTTGATCTTTGTACGATCATTTTCTTTCACAACAATATCATCCTTTAGCCAAGTGACCTTTGGTGCAGGTTTGCCTGAGTAACGTCCAGTCAGGCTGAAAGCTTCACCAACCCGAACAATAAGCTTGTCTCTAAAGTCAAGGTCAAGTGTTGGAGGAGCTGAAAGACAATATTAAAAAACACAATGGTCAGCAATATTAATAAGAAAAAGTAAGGAATCAGTAAACGTAATAAATGTTTTCAAAAGAAATATGAAAAAGACACATACCAATTTCATCCTTGCATGTGATTGGCTTTGTGCAAAAAGATGGCTTGCCTTGCCCCACAATATTGCAAGCACTCACACGATATTCATAGGTGTCACCCTCTTTCAAGCCTTCTATAGTGTATTTCCTATCAAGCATTTTCTCCTTTGTAACTTTGTGGAATTTCTCTTTTCCAATGAGACGGCTCTCTAGAACATACATGGTGATATCTGAGCCCCCATTATATTTTGGAGGGTTCCAAGTTAATGTAACAGAGTTCTTAGTAACTGCTTTTACTTCCAGGTCTTCTGGACGGTCAGGAACAGCTGTGAATAAACAAAAAAATATGGTAAATGTGTTTTTATGATAAATGTATTTATCTCATATGACAGTAATTGAAACCCGAAAATATACTTACTTATTGGGTCTCTAATGACAATCTCTTTTGTAGTCTCTGTGAACGGACCCATGCCAATTATATTCTCAGCTGCAATCCGGAAAAAGTAGGCTTTCCCTTCAGTGAGTCCCTGTACAGTAGCATTCTGTCTTGTAACTGTGTAGCTTACTGGAGTCCAAGCTCTATGGTCAGATTCACGTTTTTCAATTATATAGTTGGTAATAGGAGAACCACCATCATCTTCTGGAGTAAACCATGTCAATTTACAAGAGTCATTGGTTAGGTTCTCAGTAAGGAATGGCATTCCAACTGGGCCTGGTACATCTGGAAGCAAAGAAGAAATGGAGTATTTAAGTACATATACTGAATGTTATGAAATTTTATTTGGTCACAAGGACTGGGAAGTTGTTATTTACCTAGCACATCAACAATAATAGTCTTCTTCCGCTCACCACCAGCATTTTTAGCAAGAAGAGTGTATAAACCCTGATGGCTCCTTTTGCAATTCTTGATGACCAAAGAAGAACTGATAGCTGTTTCTTCAATTTTGGCTTCTTCTGGTAAAGCTTGGTCATCCCTGCTCCAACTCACTGTTGGAGCTGGTTTTCCCGAGACATATGCTATGATACGAATTACTCCTCCAGCATGAACAACAATTCTGTCCCTGACGCTTGCATCCAAATTAATATCAGGAGCCACTGTGGGAGGTGAACAAAAATAGTAAATGAATTTTTTTTCTCTCACTTTGACTTAAAGGTACTAAAAATGCAAATATAAATGATAAATACCAATTCTGTCCTTCATTTCAATAATGTCTGTAACTTCTCCAGGCTCTCCGACACCAGCGGCATTCACTGCTCTAACTCTAAATTTGTAAAAACATCCTTCTTTTAATCCTGCCACAACAAACTTGGTTCCTCTAACTTCTTTATCTTTTACCTGGAAAAAATATTATAACACTAGTTAACACCAATGTATCATCAATTTCTTTGTGATGTTTGAAGCATATCTTAAATCAGATGTTGTTTCAGATTTACAAGCACAAGACAGTCTTAATCGTACATAGATCTAATACATAGAATTCTTCAGAAGCTCTGCAAAGAAATACAGGACATGGATAACAAGCTATTCTGAAGATCACCTTTTTGATAATTCTAGCAGACAAGGATGTTACAGCAATTGAAACAGTCTTTGGTCTCAGAAGAACTACATGTGCTATTGGACAAGCAAACTCATGTAAGTGAGAGTGGTAAAAAATGGGAATTTGATTTTTAAAGCCTGGTATGATGCCTGTTACCTGGAAACAGTGCAGAAAATTTAGATACTACTTAAAATGTGCTGAAATTTTTATGGAGATACAAAAAATAGTCAAGGTATGCAAAATTAAAAATTTCAGTAATGCATTATTGAAAAAGTACACTGCCAGTAATGCATTATTGAAAAAACCCCACACATCAGTAATGCATTATTGATAAAAAGTAGGAAAATGTAGGGCCACAGTCCAGGGAAACTTACTTTTGTGACAGTTCTACCTTGATCTTGTCTTTTGTTCTTTTATCACAAATCACCCACATATTTTCTCATGTCTTTAAACAGAAATTTTTAAATTCTATGTTTAGGAAACTGCAAAGTTAACTTGATGTTGTGGCAGGGCCATTACTGACTTTTACATCTGGGCTTGTATTTTAAACATATGAAGATAATTATGGTGCAAAGTATGAACTTTTAGAAAAAAACTTACAGAATGCAATTTTTTTAAAAAAATATTTTTGGAGGGATTTCTTTTGATAGAAACACAGAGAGAAGAAACACAGATTCTGTAATAGTTTTCCACCTACCCGTTCCCATTCTTCCTTTCCTTCCTCTTTATACTCAACAATGTAGCCAGTGACTCTAGAACCACCATCCTTTAGTGGTGGAGTCCACTCCAAGTCGACAGAAGACTTTGTCCAATCAGTAACTTTTGGAATAGGAGGACCAGGTGGAGCTGAAAAATATCATCATACCATTACAGCATTACAATACATTCTATGTTCTTATTTGAATCTTCAAATTAAAAACCACAAATCTAAAATTTTTACCAATAGGATCTCTAGCAACTGCTGGATCAGATGGCATGCTTGGTGGGCCAACACCAGCTGCATTTATAGCTGAAACACGGAACTGATATTCAGAGCCTTCAATAAGACCTGTAACTTTGTATGAAACCCCCAGTGGCATAGGTTTGATAGGATCACGGTTAACTCTGGTCCATCTCTTTCCAGTAGTCTCTTTGCGCTCCAGCCAGTAACCAGTAATAGGAGAGCCACCATCATGTTCTGGTTCTTCCCAGTTCACAGTCATTGAGTCACGTGTTATACTGCTAACTGTTGGCTTGTCACAAGGTCCAGGAACAGCTGCGTAAAAAAATTCACATGTAGTTGTACAAAAGTACTGCTAAAGTAAGATGGAGATAGCTAGAGAGCAAAACAGAGCTATGCACTCACACTATCTCTATGAAACTTCTTCCCTCACTGACCTTCCAATCCCTATTCAGGTACATATACTTCTATAAAGGTATCATTCCTTCAAATAACAATTGTCAAAAATGAGTTTTTCTCATCTTCCTGGATCAGGATCTCATTTCAGTAATATATGAAAAGGAGGGAGAAAAGTATTTTTAAGTACTACATGTGCTTATAAGAACTAACTACTAATGCTAAAACTCTTCAAGATATTCTAGAAAATATACTTAGATGAAGAGAAAAAAATAGTAATGATATTTAACAGATGCTGTACACATACCAGTGTATGAAAACAACTGATGCAAATCGAAAGCATGTTCCTACTTACTGAAAAGGTTTCGTGCTGTTTCTGGTTCACTATCCAAAGGTTCTCCAATACCATATTTGTTTTGTGCCATAATGCGGAACACATATTCATGGCCTTCCATTAACTTAGGAACAGTAAATAAGCATTCCTTAGGCTCATTAGTAACAGGAACCCATGTCTTCCTATTTGCTTCTTTTTTCTCTATAACATAGTTTGTAATCTTAGAACCACCATCATCTAGTGGAGGAAGCCATGATATTGTCATTTTATCAGCCAAAATAGATTCAAATTTAATGGGTCCCACTGGAGGTCCAGGACGACCTAAAAGACACATTTTTATAAAGAAGAATTAACTCAAATGCTATTAAAATAAAGAATCACATGAATGTTACCAGTTTATGCAATGTATAAGAGTTCTTGATACCTACCCAGAACATTTAGTCTCATCTCCTTTGAAGCAGTTCCCAGATTATTTACAGCTGTTATAGTATATAAGCCTGTATCACTTCTGCGAGACTGTTGAATCAATAAAGTGCAAGTATCTTCACCAACGATCTTGTTGACATGTTGATCATACAGCACTGGTGTTTTGTCATCTGGTTTCTTTGGAGAAGCTTTTAGCCATGTTAATGTGGGGAAAGGCACACCCTTTATCTTGGCCACAATGTTAACATCTGTTCCTTCTTCAACCTCCATAAATTCTTTGAGTTCAACAGATGGTGGGCCTACAATGACAAGTTGAAAAAGTTAAGATACAAAAATACTTCGTAATTTTAAAACAGAATTAGTATTTACTGGTATTAGTTAGTACTTACATGTCTGGTCTTTGACAACAAGTGGGCCAACAGTGGCTGAAGGTCTACTAGGACCTGCTATATTTACAGCTTTGACTCTGAATTCGTATTCTCCACCTTCCACAAGATCCTCAACAGTAAACTTTGTTTCCTCTACATCACGTCTATTGCACTGCTTCCAAGTCTCTTTCACTTCTCCAGTACGATCCCAGCGGAGACATTCAACGTTATAATGTGTAACAGGAGCTCCACCATCATTCTTTGGTGGTTTCCATGTCAAGCTCACTGTGTTCTTGGTTACCAGGCCAATCTTTAGTTTAATAGGTGGGTCAGGAGGATCTTCACAAACAAAACAGAAATGTGAATAAAACCACTGTACAGTACTATCTGGTTTTAAATAATTTGTTTGACTTTGATTTCACTTACGGATTGGGTCCCTGGCTGTGGTCC
This sequence comes from Thinocorus orbignyianus, assembly GCA_013400375.1. Lineage (NCBI taxonomy): Eukaryota > Metazoa > Chordata > Aves > Ciconiiformes > Thinocoridae > Thinocorus > Thinocorus orbignyianus. The sequence continues at coordinate 213,993 of VXBW01003702.1, forward strand.
GTTGGATGGTTTCTGCAGGAGGGCCAACACCAAAACGGTTTTCTGCACGTACCCGGAAGAAATACTCTTGGCCAGATATGAGATCAGGTACAACAAAAGAAGTACTTCCACAGTTTGCATTGACCTTAGTCCAGGCCTTCCCATCAATAGTTCTTTTCTCTATAACATAGCCTCTGATTCGATCTCCACCATCATCATCTGGCATCTTCCATGAAAGTTTACAGCTGCCTCTTGTGATATCACTTACTTTAAGGTCTTTCGGTGGACCTGGGACATCTGTTAAGGCAAAAGCACAACAGAAATCATTTTACATAAGAACATAGAAAAATAAGACTAAACTTAGTATTTGAATACTTCAATATGTGTAAACCATACCAAGCACATTGACTCTAACATGTACAGTTTTTTGTCCTGCTTTGTTCTTTGCTGTAATACTGTATCGTCCAGAATGACTTCTGTTGCAATCAGGGATGATAATCACTGAACGTGTATCAGTTGCTTCCACCTATGTATTATAAAAAAAAAAAAAATAAAAAGAAAAAAGAGAAGTTATAGATCAACTTTAAATGCTTATGTTTGAAAAATGAACAATACTAAAGTTACAAAAATTGTTTGCTTTACCTGAGCTTCTTCAGGTACATTATGACCTCCCTCCTACAAACAAAGGGAAATAATGTCAATATAAAAGAGGATAGGCTTAAATTTCTAGAAACACATGTAGAAAAAAGCTTTTTATTTTACAAACCTTTGCAGCTGTCTTTGCTTTTCCTTCAAACTCCCAAAATGTTTTTGGAATTGGACGACCCTTGATAACAGCTGGGATTTTAATTGTTGTGCCAGCACGACAAGAGAGCAAATCCTGTGCTCCAATATCAAGGAAGATTTCTGGTTCCTCTGCAAAAATATTAAAATACATACATTTTAAGTATTATGGAAAGCAAATTTCTGTCAGCACCGAGATAAAACCTCACACAAACATGCAGAATGCACGTTTATGTGAGAAAGGTTAAGTGTACAAAAAGGAAGCTGAGAGGTGTACTAATAGAAAAATTAGTTGTAGTAATTTCTTCATAAAATACACGTTATTTCCTTAGCATGACTGTAGGTGCTCATCAGTTTTCTAATGGGTCCTGCCCTGGTAATGGTCATTGTGACTCTTTCATAAATGTGTGTCGATCTTGAATCTTTTGTTTCATTTTTGCATAGTTGATTGTTCTGCTTTAACTTTGGCTTGCTTGGCATCCTACTTAAACATTCACAGCAACAGGTGGCATTTAGATACAAATATCTAAATTAATTCCAACACTTACCTAGAATATCTTGTACAGGTATTTCTGATGTTGCAGGACTTGGCTCTGATTCTCCAGCAGCATTTACAGCTTTCACTCTAAATCGGTATTTTCTGAGTTCTTTCAAGTCAGGAATAACACATTCACAAGTAGGAAAGAGTTTGTCTCCTTCATTCACCTTCTTCCAGTCAGTACTACCTTCATCTTGCATTTCAACAATATATCCTTTTATAGGACTGCCACCATCCTTTTGTGGAGGCTTCCATGAAAGAGCTACAGATGATTTGGTTTTGTCTTTGACCTCTGGGCAAGATGGTGGACCAGGCACAACTAGTAAAACAAGAGCAAGCAACAATTACCTGAGAGTTAATGTCTGATCATACAAATGACATATAATTAAGGGATCCTTGAGGTACAAGGCATAAAGATTGGACTTGAACTTTAAAGAAAAACAATAAAAATCTGACTTAACTCAAGTTTATTTGGCAAACTTTGCATTGGTGTAATCACAGTTTAAGGTTCATAAAAGAGATTAAAAAAGTAAATTAATGCTGATTATTTTTAAAATGTTGACAAACAGACAAAACTCCTTTGTGCCAATATATTCCTTTTGGTTTAATGAAAATAAAGCATTGGATTAATTGCACTAAATTCAGTATCAATAATAGTAGCACATTTTGCGTCTGGTGTGATATAGTCCTAAAAACAATCATATAATTTATATACTTACATATGGGATCTGCTGCCAAAGCAGGATCTGATGGTTCACTGGGAGGGCCAATTCCAGCAAGATTTTCAGCCATAACTCTAAACTGGTATTCAACACCTTCAGCCAAACGAAGCACATTGTACTCTAGACCTTTTACTGCTGGTTTTGTTACTGGAGCCCTGTTAACACGTGACCAGTAGACACCTCCCACTTCTCTCTTCTCCAGCCAATAGCCAGTTATTGGGCTGCCACCATTGTCCAAAGGAGGTTCCCAAGTCACCAGCATTGATGATCTGGTGCGATCTAGAATTTTTGGCTTTCCAGGAGGCCCAGGAAGGCCATAGGGATCCTTAATAACAACTTTTTCTGAGAGGCATTCATCACTTATTCCATATTTGTTTGCAGCCCGGACTCTAAATTGATATTTTTCATTTGTTGCAAGATTCCATACCTGAAAAATAAGATTTAAATCAATACTTAGCAACTTTCAGAATAAATTTATTTGAAGTTTGCAGCAGTTCTTGCTTTAAATCCTGTCTTGGAATCTCATCAACATACCTATGTTTATACATACTACACAGTTGTTTGCAATGTCCTAGGGATATTCTTATTTCACATCCATAGGACCAAACATAAATAAAAATGTCCTCATGTTTATTTTTGTAGTTGGTAAAACTATGAATAATGCTGGGAAATGGAAAGGAAGATGGCTTCTAAACTCAGCTGAGATTAAGCAGCAGAAGAGAACAATTTATTTCATTTTGTCACATGAAGAAGACATAAGTACATAGATGGGCAAAACTCATCCAGTAATTCTGAAGCCTAAATGGAGCACAGGCACAGGTGTCTATACAAGTAGCAGTTTTCATTAGATGTGTGTTATAGTTATTTTTTATGCATACTAAAGTATGTAATAAAGATGCTTTATTAATTACCCCAAATCTTCTTTCAACAGCACTTTTGGAGACTTCTTCCCACTCAGATTTCTTCCTACTAGCATCACGTTTCTCAATAATGTAATGGGTAATTTCACTGCCACCATTATCAAGAGGTGCATCCCATGTTAAATAACATGACTCTGCTTTAATATCAGAAACAGCAACATTTCTTGGTGGAGAAGGACGATCTGTATGAAAGCAACAGAGCACAGAATTACATTAAGAAAAAGGCTAAAGCATTTTATTAGCTGTCATTTTATGAAAATGTCACATCCTTACCATAAACTTCAACATGCACATTGCGAAATGCAGTGCCAAGACGATTGGATGCTCTCACGGTGTAACTGCCTTTATCATCCCTCACTGTTGCAGGCAGGATAAGTTCAGTTTTTGCCTCACTTCTAGATACTTCTTCCTTGGTTATCTGAAGTGCACTGGATGTTTGGTCAATTAAAACTTCATTCTTGTCCCATTCAATCTTTGGCATTGGCAGACCTGTCACATCAGCAGGAATATTAACTGGTTCTCCTGCCTTCACTTTGATAGTATCTCCCCTCACAGCCAAGCGTAATGTAACAGTTGGAGGTACTGAAAACAGGAAGAAAAATGAGAGTGAAGTTGGAGGTGAAACAGAGAAATTGCCTTGCAGTGTTTTGGAGATGTTTGAATTTCTTTAAAGCAGATATACCTTCATCATCTTGTATAACTACGTTGAGGGGCAATGATGGTTCACTTTCTCCAACAGCATTGACAGCTTTGACACGGAATTCATACATATGAAGTTCATCAAGCTTTTCAACGAGAAGAGATGTTTTTGGACAGAGCCTTGCATTAACTCTTTCATAGTCTTTTGAATCATGTCTCCTCTTCTCAACGATATAACCTAAGATAGGACTGCCACCATCACTACGTGGAGGCTTCCAATCAAGCGTAATAGTTGACTTCGTCCTCTCTGTGTACATGAACCTCTCAGGTGCTGTTGGAGGACCTATTAATGTAGATAAATAATAATGAAAAAACCACTAAAAATACAGAAATTTTAATCATATGAATACAGTAAGTCTGGCTTTTTAAAGCCCTAGCTTTTGTATGCAAAACATCTGAATATGGATAGTATATATAAGTTTTCTCACGTATGTGGATGAAAAGGTAACATCAGTGTCTCAGTAGACATCATAATTTTGTTACATAAAGAACCACAGTAGTTTTAAAGAACTGATTCAGAGATCTGACTGAAGTAATTAATTGAAGGTAGATGCCTTATCCATGCAACAGAAAAGTAAATACACTTTCTGTATAAAAAGTAATCCACACAATAGTATTGGTTTATTAACCTACATCTAAAAATTGTTTAAAAAGCCCCATAGAAATAGCCATCTTACCTAATGGATCAACTGCAAGAATGGGTCCTATTTCAACAGGCGGACCGGTACCAAACTTGTTCTTGGCACTAACACGGAATTTATATTCCTGCCCTTCAACTAGACCTGTAATATCACATTTAGATCTCTCTGTGTCTACAGCTAGTCTCCATGTATGCATTTTGGCATCCTTTCGTTCAACAATGAAGCCTATGATATCACTGCCACCATCATCTTCAGGATCAGACCAGTTAAGCAAACACATCTTTCTGTTTGTGACCACTGGCTTTAGGTCAAGGACCGGCCCGGGAACATCTGAAAAACAAAATAAAACAAATAGGATAAAGCCCAAAGATTAGCTCACCAAAAGAAATGCCCAACTGATTTCAGCGAATATTTTTCTTACCAAATACTTCTACTCTGGTTCCTGCAGATTTGGAACCACTGCTATTGGTAGCAGTAATTACGTATCTTCCATGATCTTTTCTCAGTGCATTCTTAATGGTTAACTCAGATTTTGTGCCAACATTTTCAATAACAACTCGATCTTTGTCTAATTCACCCTCCTCCACAGCCCATGCAATGGTGGGAGTAGGACGGCCTGTCACAGTAGCAGGAATTCTAATAGTTTGCCCAGCCATGATTTGAATGCCTGCTTTGACAGAAACATCCAGCTCAACAGTGGGAGGCTCTGCAGAAGAGAGAGAAACAGTTTGTTAGTTCAAGGGAGAGATTCAAAAACATCTTTTAGGCAGATGGACATTTCTTTAAAATAATACAATTGCGATACCTTGGGGTTCTGCAACTGTTACGGGTTCGGTTTCACCAGGTGGTCCTTCACCAGCTGCATTAAGTGCAGTGACACGGAGTTTATAGTCTGCACCTTCTCTGACTTCTTTAACAGTATACTGTCGAACCTTAATGGGCTTCTCTGTGCAACGAGACCACTCATTTACTCCCATCAGTTGTTTGTATACATGGTAACCAATGATATCTCCACCACCATTATATACAGGAGGTTCCCATTCTAACTCAATAGAAGTTGAGCTTGTATCAGCAACCCGTGGAATTGGTGGACCGGGCGGCACTATAAATAAATAGATGTAAATCAAAATTAAAGGTGATGAATACTATTCTGTCACCTGTCTGCTATTAGCTTCTTCTAAGCTACTTACTTATTGGGTCCTGCGCAGTTTTTGGATCTGATGGTGGACTAAATTTACCAGGGCCAGCTGCATTTTCAGCACATACTCTAAAGATGTAGGTTAATCCTTCCAATAGTCCTTCAACTTTTATTTCCAGAGCATTCACAAGGTTCCTGTTGACTCGAGCCCAATGGGTACTATTAATTTCACGTTTTTCAATCCAATATCCTGTGATCGGGCTGCCATTGTCTTTTGGTTCATTCCATTTAACCAACATACTGTTGCTGGTAACATCTTCCACATCAGGCTTATTAGGTGGATCTGGTGGAGCTGAAAAAAAGAATTGCAATTTTGTCATCATTTCTGTCTTCTTCAGAGCTCACTCAAAGCTGAACTACTAAATTTACTAAAAAATTACTAGTTTTAAGTCATTCGTTGTTCTTCTAGTCTTTTTCTTAGAAACTTTGAGTCCTAACAGCAACCAGTAATCAAACTTTCAGGGGTTCTCTCTTTTGGTAAGAATATTACTCTACTGAACACAGAGAATATCACTATTCAGATGTTAAGTGTTTTAAGTGTGAAGTTTTATGACAGGGATTGTCATTTGTATTTCTTTATTACTGAAATTGTAATGTTTTCAGTATTTGCCTTTATTTATATGGTTTAAAATGTTCAATAAATAATAATTACATTGGTTAGATTCTTCAGGGAAATATTTGCATAGCTGAAGCGGAGTGTTCTAACAGTCTGTGCAGTTTTATATAGGTTTTCTAAAAAGGTTGCATTTCAAAATTAAAACTTACAGAAAGGATCTTTTGCTGTCATTGGTTTTGAAATACATGGTGGTCCTGGTCCAACTCTATTTTCAGCAAATACACGGAAGAGATATTCTTTTCCTTCAATCAGTTTTGTTACATGGAATTTGCAATGCCTGAGTGTTGAACTGACAGTGACCCAGCCCATTTCAGCTTTTGTATTGTCTTTCTTTTCTAGTACATAGTTTAGGATTTCACTTCCACCATCATCAAGGGGAGGCTCCCACTTGCAAATAACAGAATTTTTCCTCATATCTTCAAATACAAAGTTGACTGGAGGTCCTGGTGTATCTGTTAGTAAATTAGGAAAATTGATGAGTACTCATCTTGTGCACTTCTTATCCAATACTCTGAACAATTAGGTGGTTTTGAGGACATTCACTACATACCTAACACATTGACCTCACACGAGGCTTTTGCAACACCATGATCATTTTCCACTTTAATTGTAAACGTGCCATGGTCAGCTCTGATGGAATCACGAATTGATAGTACTGACTCTCCTTCTTTATGGTTGTCAATGCTCATACGTTCTGGCAGTGAAAGCTGGAAAGGTTCCTCTTCTTCAGCTTCACCTTTCTTTTTCCTTGTATATGTTGTAACTCTCTTTTTGATTTCCTCTGGTCTGACAACTTCTTCATTCCTCAGCCAGGTGATAGACGGATAAGGTGATCCTGAAATATGTGCCTCAAGTATGATCTCATCACCTCTCTTCACCTCAAGGCCTGACTGTAAGTTTGCAGCAAGGAAGACCTTTGGAGCCTCTGTAATAACACAAAAGGGTAAATGGAGAGTAGAATCTTCCAATATGAGAATGCAAAGCAATTACTACAAACAATCAAATGAGGGATTCATACCAATAGGATCCACAGCTTTCACAAAAGGCGTAATCCGAGAAGGTTCACTGATGCCAGCAGCATTCTCAGCACGAACACGAAACTGATACTCCTTTCCTTCTTCAAGACCTTTCACTGGGTACGTTAACAGAGGTACCAGATAGTCATTGCATCTCTCCCACCTCTCCTTGCCCTTGGCAAGCTTTTCTATTATGTAGCCCATAATCTTGCTTCCACCATCAAACAGGGGTGGTTTCCATGTAAGTGTTACTGATTTAGATGTTGGATTATGGACCTCAAGGTCAACAGGAGGATCTGGAGGCTCTGTGGAAGAGTAGAAAAAGAGGGATCATATGAGAAAAGAAAGTAGTAAGATTTTAGTTAAAATTCAATTTTCTAGATTATTTAATAGAAAAAAAACACTTACGTTTTGGGTCTTCCGCAATGATTGGGTTTCTTAGTTCAAGATATTCACCTCCTCCAATCTTATTGACAGCTTTAACACGGAAGTAATATTCACTGTTTGGAATAAGATCTTTGACTTGCCATGAAAGCTTATTTTCACCAGACATGACTGGGATATATGTTCTACGACCAGCTTCTCTGCGTTCCAGAACATAATGCAGAATAGGAGTACCACCATCAAAGTCTGGAGGTTCCCAGGACACTTTGCAAGAATTCTTAGTTACCTCGCTTGCCTTAATGTCTTTACACTGTCCAGGTGGACCTGTTTTAAACAAGAATAATGAAAATAGTTAACTAAATAGATTGGAAACTGCATTAAAAATCTGAAATTATATTGCATTTCTTTGCAGAATGTAGATCAAAACTACAAATGTTGGCTATACAGCACATATATGAATTTGTGTTCCTAAAGGTGAAAAATATAGGTAATTCTTATAGGCTTTTTTATATTTATATGATGACTATTCATAATAATTGGGCTTTGAGCAGCCACTGACTAGTTAGACCAACTTAGCGTAAAGTGTTTTTTGGTGGGATTTTGTACATTAATGCCTTTATGGCATTCTGTATGTGTCTGAGTTGAAGAGATTCCTCCACGTGGCAGAAAAGAAACTTTCCTAGCCCTTTCTTTTGTCAGCCACAGGTCTCAGTGCGGATAAGTATCTTTCTCAGAATCAAAGAAGTCTAGTTACCTATGACTTTGACATTGACTGAGCCAGTTGTTGATGCCAGTTTGTTCTCCAATGTGATAGTATAAACACCAGCATCAGCATGAACACTGTCTATTACTTCAAGCAATGCAGAGGTGTAGTCACTCTTCATTGTTGTTCTGTCACCAGCTTTCAACTCTTTGCCATCTTTGTGCCATGTTATAGTTGGGGATGGAACAGCTCTGAAGGGTATAGGGATACTTAATTTCTGTCCTTTAACAACAACGATGTCACGAGTTTTTAGATCAATAGTTGGATTACCTGTAAAAGTAATTACAACATTACTAGAAAGTTGCTGAACACCATTCTTTCTTTCAGTTATGCAGATATGAAAAAAAAAAAAAAGAAAAAAAGAAAATAACAGAATCTATTCTTACAGTCTGGGTCCTTGGCAACAACTTTTTCTGAGACATCTGATGGCTCACTAGCTCCAACAGCATTGACAGCTCTGACTCTCAGCACATATTCCTTGTCCGGAACAACACCTTCCTCCACTTTACATTTTAGATCTTTTATTGGACGAGAATTGATTCGCATCCATTTTTCTGTTCCTGCTTCACACATCTCAACATTATACCCAATAATAGGGCTTCCACCATTCTTCTCAGGTGGTTTCCATGCAATGCAAATATGCTTTTGACCTGCATCTGTGACATGTAAATCCTGAGGAGGTGAAGGAGGGCCTGTAGAAATGAAAGAAAATTGGGTCAATTTTCTCCCAGAATACTGTTCTACATAGTACACTGCTTCCATAATCTGTACACTATGTATTGTACTACTACTTACTTGTTGGATCTTCAATATGAATGAGATCAGTTGGTTCACTGGGATGACCACAGCCAGCTTCATTTTCTGCACGAACTTGGAACTGTACATCTATACCTTCAATGACATCAGTCACTCTGAAATTGCAATCTGGACCAGCCGTCTTGCCAGCTTTTACCCAGCGAGTGGCTAGTTTTTCTTTCTTTTCAATAACATATCTGAATAAATTGGGGAAAAAAACATCAGTGTTGAAATATGACTACTTCAGACTTCTTGCTCAATAAAATAGATAAAGAGTGATTACAATAGTTTGGCCAATGGGAAAGTAAAGAGACTAATGGGTGACATATTCAATGAAATTTATTTTACATATCAGTTACTTACTCCCAGTAGTCCTAGTAGGTCTTGGACATAATGGGGCTGACACTACTTGTAGATCCAATTCTAAAAGTCAGTTCCTGAATTTATGTTGTGTTCTCAGATTTTAGAGAGCTGCAGAGGTAAAAGACTCCCCGAACTATACTTGTGTATTTGCTAATTTGGATCTCAGTGGTTAGTCCACTGAGAATATTTGTACGTATTATCTGTGAGTTACTCAACTGTCAAAATTCTGCCTATGATAGGCTATGAAAAAATAATGCAAAATAAGTGACTTATGTTGTTTCATGCAGATCTCTGTAGTTGTCAGTTTAAGATACGTTTACTGTGATTGGGAAGGAGAGGAAGTGTGAAAAGAGGAAAAATCTAACTGGCATTCAAGGTGAATTTCAGCAGACAGATACTTCAGAAACCAAAGAAAAGGATGTTAGAAGCAACACAAAGAAGTGAAACAGTCTCTTTGAAAAGTGTAACACAGAAAAGAATTCACAGAAGAGATGAGGCTTCACCTTAGCTGAGTGTATACAGTTTGAATGAGAAACTACAGCAGAAAGAAAATATAATAACATTAATTGGTAGATGGACCTAAGTGGTTACAGCTCTGGAGGAACTGTAGATATGGTTGCTTTTTTTTTTTTTTTTTAAGATTTTATATACAGGTCAATTTAATCTGATTTGATTGATGCTGTTTTGGGGATGTTGACATACATCCGTTATTAATGCACATTAGGTTATTTATATTTGCATAATTTCCACATTTTAAAATCAAACCCTTAATTTCTTTGACCACATGGTTTCTCCGTCATGGTCATGAATGGATCATCCATCCACCATTTTTTCATTTAAAATTTAAACGTTATGAGAGAAATGTCTTCAATCATGAAAAGATCTTCATCTACAGGAAACACTGAAAAAAATTACCTTACCTTTGAATTGGTCTACCACCATCATTCTTAGGTGGTTCCCATTTCAAATCAACATGACCTTTTGTCACTTCAACTATTGTAAGAGCATATGGAGGCCCAGGGGTTGCTAAAGAAAAAAAAATACATACATTAGAATAATAGCAATACATTACACTCGAGTTGTTTCTAATGATCGCTCAGTAAGCAAATCTGAAACTTACTGAAAGTATCTTTAGCAAGCACTGAATCTTCAATTTCACAATAGTCACTCTGTCCAATGGCATTTTCAGCAGCCACACGGAACACATACAGTGAGCCTTCAGTTAGTGGGCTCACTGTGTACTTGGTATCTTTCACAGTTGTATCAACTGTCTGCCAGCCTTTTCGCCTTACATCTCTCTTTTCTACAATGTAGTTGGTAATTGGGGAACCCCCATCTTTTTCTGGTACTGTCCATTTAAGATCTGCTGTGTTTTTAGTAATATTAATAACCTCAAGCCACCGAGGTGGTGAAGGCGGATCTGTAAAACAGAAAAAGAAGGTAAAACAGGTTAGTGTATTTTCCATCAAAGATCTTGGAAGACACGGAATACACGAAAACTATTAAAACTTCGTATTTTCCAAGCTGAAGGAGGAGTATTTAATTTCTAATTTTTTCTAATTTCTAATTTAATTTCTAATATTTAATAAGCCTTCCAAGATTTCACTACAGAGACAGGCAGACACTGGGCTTTTAAAGACGAAGACTATATATTTGCAGTAGCAGCATGTTCTGGGAAAATACTCACAGAGCCTCTCTTTGCACAGCACAGGGTCACTAGGTTCACTGGGCTCGCTCTCACCAGCCTTGTTCACAGCTCTTACACGGAATGAATACTCTTGTTTCTCCATCAGGCCTTTGAGGAAGTGTTCAGTTGTGGGAACTCCTTCAGCCACTCTCACCCACTCGTCTGTTCCAGTCTTTAGCAATTCAATGACGTAAGATTCAATCTTTGCCCCTCCGTCATGTTCTGGCTTTGTCCAGTTCAGGAATAATGATGTCTTGCCAACATCCTTCACAGTTGGCTTTCCAGGAGGCCATGGCGGATCTAGAGAGGATTTCAATATTAATTAGATGGCTGAAAAAAAAAGAAATGTTGCTGTTGTTTTTAAATTAAACCATTAAAATGTGTTTATTATACCAATTGGGTCTTTCACTAAGATTGGCTCCGTTTCCTTGCTTGGTTTTCCAGGCCCTGCAAGATTCTCTGCCAAGACACGGAACTTATATTTCTTCTTATTTGTAAGACCTTTAACTCTGGAAATAGAAAAGATGTTTGATTAAACCAAATCTACACATTAACTCATGCCTAAAGCATTATTCTTTCTACTCTTCAATGCTTGGTAAAATCTGAAAATACTCAAATTACTGTTAATCATGTTTTATCAAATGCTGAACATTCAAAGTATGCATTTTGTCAACAGTAAAATGGCGCACCATGACACAGAAACCAATATTTTGAGAGCCATCTTGCATTTTTGCACATTTCATGGTTGTTAGTTAATATGAGTATCAGGAGAAAAGAGCAACAGGGTTTTGGCAAAATCGTAATTGAGGTGGCTATGTCTTCTACTTTAGAATGTCTTATGAAGAGTCATATAGCACTGAAATTGTTAAGCATAATGTTCTACCACACTCTGGTGAGACCCCACCCGGATTACAGCTCTGGAGACCTCAGCACAGGAAAGACATGGACCTGTTGGAGTGGGTCCAGAGGAGGGCTGGAATACGTCTCCTGTGAGAACAGGCTGAGAGAGTTGGGGTTATTCAGCCTGGAGAAGACTCCCAAGGGACCTTATTGCAGCCTCTCAGTACTTAAAGGCAGCCTACAGGAAAGATGAGATCAGACTTCTTAACAGGGCCTGTTTTGGTAGGACGAAGAGTAATGGCTTTAAATCCAAAGGGAAGATTTAGAATAGTTATAAGGAAGATTTTTTTTTCCAGTGAGGGTGGTGAAACACTGGCAGAAGTTGCCCAGAGAGGTGGTAGGTGCCCCATCCCTGGAAACATTCAGAGTCAGGTTGGACAGGGCTGTGAGCAACCTGATCTAGTTGAAGATGTCCCTGATCGTTGCAAGGGAAATTGCACTAGATGACCTTCAAAGTTTCCTTCCAATCCAAACTATGATTCTACTTCAAAAAAAGAGATGATTCGCTCTTCTGTAAAGATGTTCTTTAGAACTACTTATCAAAAAAAGTATGCCACCAGATGTTAGTTTTATCTAAACTTACAGAAACAAGGAACAAACAGTAAGAACAGTACTGTTTAAAAGCTTACTGTTATATTTTTATGTCTCTGTGACCTATTTGAGACTAAACTGAATATAGTCTTACTTGAATGTTGTATCTTTCACTGGCATTTTATTGCATTTTATCCATTTATCTTGCTCAGGGTCAAATCTTTCAACCCAGTATCCAGTTATGGGGCTGCCACCATCTTCATCTGGTTCATTCCATGTTAAAGTGACTGAATCTTTAGTGACCTCTGTAGGCTTGAGACCTGTTGGAGGGCCTGGTGGATCTGTAGAAATTAATAAATTAAAAAAAAAAAAAAAAGAGGAAACCATTAAACATTCTTTTTTTTTTTTTTTNTTTTTTTTTTTTTTTTTTTTCCCCTGTTAAAATATTCTAAAAATATAACATTGAATGAATTAACTAACCAAATGAATATTTTGCAATGATGGGTTCACATTGTGCTGGCTCCCCAATACCGTACATATTCTCAGCACTGACTCGGAAAACATATTCTTTATGAGGAGTTAAATTGGTAGCTCTGAATTTTGTATCCTTAATAGTTGATGACAACTTGTGCCATATTTCACTGTCTGTAGCTCTTTTCTCAAGGACGTAGTTTGTAATTTTAGAACCCCCATCATCTCGTGGAGGATTCCATGTCAAAAGGCAGGATTCGTTTGTAATTTCTGATACATCAAATGCAGCTGGTGGACCAGGTTTATCTGTAAAAGACAAGATGTGAATGCTAATCTTCTGCTTGCATACCTCAGTACATTACTAATGGTTTTTAAAAGCAACATAAAATACATGCATACCAAGTACATTAACTTCAACAACAGCAGTAGCACGTCCACTGGAATTTACAGCTTCTATAATATAGGTTCCACTGTCGCTCCTCTTGCTGTCTGTAATAGTGACTGTAGAATGATCAGGTTTGGTTTCAATGGTGATCCTGTTGTCAGGTCTCAAAATTTTGTCAGCCTTGGTCCAAGTAACCTGGGGCTCAGGCTTTCCAGTTACTTTAGCCGGTAGCTCAATTTTAGTTCCAGCTTTCACAGTAAGTCCAGCAAGAAGCTTCACATCTAAGAAAATTTCTGGAGCCTCTGAGTTAGGAGATTAAAAAAAAAGTTACAGAAACAGTATTTCAGAGACTGGTAAAAATAAGGCAGCTACTGTAATTCCGTGATTGAAGTAATTACCTTTTGCATCGATGGCCTGAATATCATCTGTCGGTTTACTCGGCTTACTAGCTCCTATTCTGTTCAAAGCCTTAACCCGATATGCATACCACTCCCCTTCCTTGAGTTTTGTTACTTCCATTCTGTTTGTTAAAAAAAGTAATTCAGATATTTAAGGTGGTGAGGATGGCTCTGTTGCTTGAAAGGATATACTTTCTGATTTTAATTTACTTACTTTGTTTCAACAACAGGCTCCCCACATATCTCCCACTTGTCCGTGCCACGTTGGGATTTTTCTACCAGATAACCCTTAATGCGGGCACCACCATCATACTTGGGAGGCTCCCATGTTAGGAAGATTCCTTTTGATGTTGGATTTCTCCATTTAACATTCTCCGGTGGATCGGGCACCGCTATTAAAAATTAAATATATACAGGGTCTTAGAAACTAGCCTAAGGAAGAAATTTTTTTACATATTATTTTGAAAAAAAATCAGTAAGATTTCCGAAACGGGACATCAGGAACAATGTGAAACAGTTGACTCACTTGCTGGTGCTGACATATTTACAGGTTCATCGATATATGCAGGTTCTCCTGGGCCACATTTATTGCATGCAGAAACTCTAAATATGTATTCTTTTCCTTGGATGAGGTCAGGTACAGTGAACTCTTGGTCAACAACATGGTCCATAACCTGAAGAGAAGAAAAGCTCCAATGTGTTTCTAAAATGTATTTCCAAAGATCAAAGACCAAAACTAGACACAAAATTCTGTAGCACATGTGGAAACAATAGAGCAAATAGAAATTGAATGCACTTACTTTGTTCCATGTTTTCCGGTTTACTTCACGTTTTTCAATTAAATAGCCAGTAACTGGACTTCCACCGTCATCTTCTGGAGGCTCCCACGAGAGCTGTACTGTGTTCTTGATTATGTCTAAAACTTTAAGTTCTCTTGGTGCGCTCGGGCAAGCTAGAAATCACAGAAATTGTATTAATTATTTTGCGATCAAAGTTTGACAGATGATCTCTATGCAATGTCTGCCAGAAGACTTACTCTTCTTAGTCATTCTTCCTTAAGTAGCAAAGTTGAATAATTAACACCAGAAAGGAGGAGGGTTTTTGAGGATGGATTTCTAACTTTAGTTATATTTTAATATACTTTGTTTACTGAAAGTTGTTTGATTTGACATTCACTTAATTAGATTTTAGCAAGATAAACACGGTATGTTATTGCTAGAATATATATGCCAATATATTGGTGCACTTACCAATGACATTAACATCAATTTCTCCTGAAACAGATGACATAGGGTTTTCTAATGTTAAGTAATAAATTCCCTTGTCTGGACGTTCACTTGGAGTGATTACAAGTTCTGCAAAGGAGGCAGTGGTTTTCACTGTTACACGATCTCCTTCTTCTAAGACTTGATCACCAAAAGACCATGTGGCGGTTGGCACAGGGTAGCCAGTGACAGGGACACGGATCTTGATTGGCTCTGGAACAATAACCTCCAGTCCATCTTTAAATGCGCTTAGGTCCATTGTAGGTTCAACTGGAAAAAGAGAAAAATGGATTCAATGAAAAATTTTCAGATGTTCTGAATATGGCTAACGATAGCTGTGTTGAGAGGCTGACTCTATCTCAGCCTGAAGGTTGGAGCTGTGGCTCCAACCTAGCGGTGGCTTATCACTCCCTATCTCCTTCTGGCTAAACATTTTTTTTAGAAATACGTGAGATGATAAGGCAGCTTAGCATTATCAAGCAGAAGATCTAATTTACCCATTAATACAAAATCTTCTTACTGCTTTTACTTTTAACTTTTTTTTTTTTTATCTTTTCTGCCTTTCTCTCCTTCTGCTACCACCCACCTTTGACAAAACTAGGTCAGAAGACAAAAGGTCATGCCTTGCTCTTCAGGCAGCCTGATAGATCTCTATCCAATAGCACAGCTTATTATCTGCCGCATTCATAATAGAGGAGAAATAGCTCTAAGGCACTTTATACTAGTTGGCATCACAGTTATCTGGTGAAAAATACACATATTATCCACAAGGTGCACTTTAATTATGTGCCTAATCTGATTAATTATCTTTAATAAATAGTATGCAGCTTACCAAAAGTATCATCCGCAGTTAATGGCCCAATAGCCTCAGCTGGGTCAGACACACCAGCTGCATTTTCTGCTGAGACTCTGTAGTAATAACTGGATCCTGGTTTCAATCCAGTTACCTAAAAAGCACAAATAATCATGTTGTAACTCACATTAAAGATGATCTGCACATTTTGAGTACTTGTTGATGAATAGATCATCTTACCTTAAAAGTAAGGGCAGGTACCAGTTTTGGGTTACAGCGAATCCACTTGTCTGTTCCTTCCTCTTGCTTTTCAACAATATAGCCCAAGACTGGACTTCCACCATCTTCGAGAGGAGGTTCCCACGTGAGCTGCACTGATGACTTAGTTTGATCTGAGTGATCAAGGTTAATGGGAGGACTTGGTCTCTCTGAAAATAATTTGAGAGAAATACGTTTTTGCAACTGATAAAGGATTATGGTTCTGCATATCAGCTGTCTATATCTAAAGTATTCTTTTTACAGCCTTTGCATAGCTTTTTCTACACCATTTTTTAGAAACTGAGGCGGAATCCTAATTGCAGAGCAAAAGTATTTGAAGTTCTTACTGACTCAAATGGTAGCAAGGTGCTTCTTACACATTTGTAGGACGGAAGTAGGAAAAATCTAACTCAATATGATATTTGCAGCACACGTTTCTCAACTGAACTCTCCTGCATGCATAATATATAAACAGACAAAATGTCCCTGTCTCATGTAACCAAAATCAGTGCCTGCACACTTACCAATTGGGTCCATAATTTTTACTGCACGTGTAGCAGGACTTGGTTTGCCAACTCCAACCATGTTTTGAGCTCTTACTCTGAAGAAATATTCTTCATTTTCCACAACATCAGTCAGAACAGCTGACAGTTCATCAGCTCCAGTAGTCATTGTTGGCTCCCATTTAATAGAAGCTCTGTTACGCAGTTCAATAACGTAGCCAGTAATTGGAGATCCTCCATCATACTCAGGTGGTTCCCAGGTAAGTGTAGCTCCAAACCTGTTTACATCAGTAACTTCTACGTTTTGAGGAGGACCAGGAACTTCTGCATTTTATTTTGGAGAGAAAAAGGAAAAACAAGGTATGTGTTTTCTACCTATTCTTAGAGTGTGTACTGCTTTTTTTACACTGTCATCAAACACTCAGTTTTTCCTAACTTCTGCTCACCAAATTTGCTCTTAGCTTCCACAGGTCTCTCTGTTTCCACTGGCTCACCAGTGCCCACTCTGTTCCGTGCACTAACACGGAAGAGGTACTCAACTCCTCCTTTTTGAAGTCCAGTAACAGAGTATTCACAATTTTCAGCACGATCAGTGACCATAATCCAGGTCTTACGCTTGATATCACGTCTTTCAATGACATAGCCTATTATTTTACTTCCACCATCACTTTCTGGTTCTTGCCAGGCAAGGCCAACTTCACCATCATAAGTTTCAGTGACTTCCAAGTTTCTAACTGGACCTGGAACATCTGAAAAAGATGGAACAATGCTTTAGGGTATTGCATCTGTTTTGGTTTTCTCCCCCCCTGACCCCGACCCCGTGGCTTAAATAAATGTAAGCAAGGTTTTAATGATGGCAGTACTTACCAATGACTTCTACATTGATGAATGCTTCTGCCTGGCCATGTTTGTTTCGAAGGATAACCTTGTATCTTCCCTTATCTGATTTCTTTGCTTCATAAATTTTGAAGGTACTGCAGTCAGCTGTTGTATCAACAGTTGTTGTGGGCAGACTTTCCCCCTCTTTCAACCATTCAGCTTCTGCTCTTGGGTAGGCATCATATGGAACAGTCATTGTTAAAGGCTTCCCAACATCAACCACAAGGTTTTGATCACCAGTCTTGATTCTAGGTGCAGCTAAGGAAGATCAATGTGACAAGTAAGTACTTACATATTAAAAAAATATTATACATTTGTGTAGTCACCAAAGAAGCTAATGTAGAAAAGTAAAAGGAGCTGCTGTGTGAATTCTAAGCAAATCCTTCATACATTCATTGGATTGCTCCAGAGAAACAAACTCAGTATGGTTGGTAGATAGTGTGTCCTCCTATAAAACCAGGGAAGAGGGAGTTGCTTTTTAAGCATCAATGTAATGCATGTTATTAGTCTGATCCTGTAAAATAGACAAATTAGAAATGTCTTACATGACTGAAATGAGTAGGCTGAATATTTTTCATGTTTTAGATCTGCAGTGACCTAGTGAAAAGATTCTGTGTCTTTTAAGCTCAATTCATGCTCTTTGGTATAGGCACTGGAAAGTGATCTATATTTTTCTCAACAGTTGGATCAGCATGGTATAATAAAAAAAAAAAGTTTGTTGCCTGAACTATAATTCATATTATAATTCATACAGCTTAACAGATGCACTTTCCTCAGGCTGATTGTGTATTCATTTTAATTCAACTCTTTGAAAGATGAAAAATTAATTTAGTTAACAGTTAATTCACTAATTTAAGATTTTATAAAAGAAACACAAAGCAAGCAACTTACCAGCTAATTCAAGCTTAGCTCTAGCTTCCTTATCTTTGGCAATAAATCTGTACTCCCCTTGGTCACGAGGCTTTATCTCGCAGACTTGCAGCCTGTGGACCTTTCCTTCACTCATCATCTGATGTTTGTCACCCTGGACGATAATCATGTTGTTTCTCAGCCATTTGACCTCTACACCGTCTTTGTTCAACTCGGCCATGAAGATGACATCTGCACCAGGAGCTTCATAAATATCTTGTGGTGGTCGGATGATCTCAACAGGTATTTCTGAAATAAATGTCCATTTATTTGGTGTTACTTGTATATTGTTTTTATTATTTCTAAATAATGAAGAAATAAATCCTATTCAATTTTACTCATACCTTCAACAAAAAGTCTTGCCCTTGATTTCCTGTCATCCACTCCACAGGAATATTCACACTCATCATCTAGTCTACAGTCTTTTATGATTAATCTGTGCAGATTTCCATCCTTCTCAAACTGATACCTTTATGGGGGAGAAAAGCAAGCACCATTTCAGTTTCTGGACAAAGCAACAAAGTAAAGCAAGCATGTTTAGCATATTAATGAGCATAATAAAATGTACATACTTTTTGCCTTCTTTGATTTCTCTTCCATTTCTGTACCATCTTACACTGGCTTTCTCTTTGGAAAGCTGACATGTAAAAACAGCATCATCAAATTCAGTGACAGTCTGGTCCCGAAGATGTTCAGTGAAGTCTGCTGGTGCTTCTGTGATGAGAAGCTCTGCAACAGATTTGTCTTGTCCGGCAGTAACTGTGTATTCACCTTCATCTTTAAACCCACAGTCTTTAATGATGAGTGAGTGTTTGTATTTATCAATTTTGTACAAAATGTGCTTGCTGAATGTGATCTCTTCACCATTCTTTGTCCATTTAAGGGTTGCATTAAGGCGGTTTACTTTGCACCAGAATGTGACAGTTTTCTTTTCCATAGTCTCAATGTCTTCAAGCGGCTCAACAATTCTGAGATCCTCCTCTGTTAAGACAAAAAACCTCAAACTGATTAATTCACATCCTTATGATCCTGATGTGAAATTGAATGTAAGACAATGAACTAATTTTAATACAGTGCAAGTTATTTACCTAATACTGTTAAGGCAGCAGAACTCTTGACGTGTTCGCCCCTTTGGTTTGACAGTGAGATAATATAGGTAGCTTGATCTTTCAACTGTGCATCTCTGATTCTGAGAGTGTAAACTAAATCCTTCTGGACAATAATGTATTTTGCACTATCAAATATTGCTTCATCATTTTTGTACCACTTCTCTTTGGCACCTTCTTTATTGACTTCACAGTTGAAGATAATTTCTTGACCTTCACTAACTTCTTGGTCCTTAAGAGGAGTTATAATTCTGAGTTTTTCTGAAATTGACAAAATAGAAGAAATAGGACATCATGTGGCATAAGGAATGTGAAAGAACACAGTACGCACCTGTACATTGATAAAATAAAACTTACCAATCACTGTTAAGCGTGCTGTAGCTTTTGCTTCACCAACCATGACAGTATACTTTCCTGCATCTCCTAGAATAGAGTCTTTAACCACAAGTGTTCTCTTTTTGCCATCTGAAATGATGTCATACTTATCACCAGGCTCCAGGACTGTGTCACCCCTCAGCCACTGTACTGTAATTGCCTCTTTCGATATTGAACAGACAAATTCAGCTTTGTCTCCTTCAAGCACCTCAAGATTTTGTGGTCTGGTAAGAAATTCTGCTGCGAGTTCTGAAAGAAAAAATTTTTGTAGATACATACATTTTTATTTTATGTTTTACTTACAAAGAGAATAAACCAAGTTGTGTATTCTTACTGATTTTTTTATTTTTTCTAGAAAACAAGGCCACCAAATAACTCTCTTACCATGTACAGTAAGTTTTCCTGTTGTACTAGAGCTTCGGAGCTTGCAAGTATATTTGCCAACATCTTCAGGATGAGCATTACGTATGAGAAGAATTCTCTTCCGACCCTCAGAAATGTGTTCAAATCTACCACCATCAGGCACCTCTTCATCTCCTTTAAACCAAGTAACTTCAGCATTAGGCTTTGAAACTTCACAGATAAATTTTACAGTGTCATTTTCATTTACTTCAAGATCAGGAAGATTTTTTGTGAAAACAGCCTCTTCCTCTGCAACAAGAATTTAGAAAGATGATTAAAGTCTTTCACCAAAAAAACCCATTTTTCCTTGTACATGGATTGGATTCTAAAAATCTGGGTTTACCTAGCACTGTAAGAAGGCCTGAAGTTCGAGCTGTTTTTGCTTCACAGGCGTATTCAGCTTCATCATCAAAGACACATTTACTGACAACAAGAACATGTTCTGCACCTTTGGAAATGATGTCATACTTTTTGCCTTTTCTAATTTCAATGCCGTCCTTAAACCACTTCACCTGTTTTAGACCAAATCAATATGGTTATTAAAATTAACACACCAATCATAGATTTCAGTTATGTGTTCTTTTGTTATGACACAATAAAGTTAATTTAAAAAAGCTCTAGTTGAAGGAGTTACTCAGATTAAAAATTATTATTATTGACCTTTACACCTGGACGAGAAATTTCACATTCAAATCGAGCAGATTCTTTTTCTTTAACTTCAAGGTCAGTTAGAGGTTTCAGGAACTCAACACGAATGGCTATAAGAGAAAAGAAAAATTTTAGTAGAGGAAAGTCGCCAGTAGAGAAGAATAAACTGCTGACATTGATAATACTGCCAGTCATAGACACTAGTACATAGCATTTATAGCACTTAGACATTTTGCAAAAATTTGTAAATGACTCACGTTCTACATTGAGAAAACATGATGTCTTGAAGTCCTTAGCATCACAGGTATAAGTTTTTGCATCATCCAGTGTGCAGCCACGGATAATGAGTTTTCTGACCCTGCCATCAGAAATGATATCATACTTCTTTGTCTTGTGAATTTCTTCTCCATTTTTGAACCATTTAACTTTTGCATTTTCCCTGGAAACTTCACATTCCAGTACTGCAGTGGCCTCCTCTTCAACAGTCTGGTCCTCGAGTGGTTTAGTAAATTCAACTGGAGGTTCTAAAAGAAACAGATAGATTCTCGATAGAAAAGATCTAAATTATAGCCAGCCCTATACTAGTGCAGAACTGTTGCACATTGTTTTTCTAATTTTCCTTGACTGAATAATCGAAAAAGCTCTTAGATGTCTCTGATGAAGTTATTTTCTTTTAAATTTTTATTTTTAATGCCCAGACAAGCAGTGCAAGTGAGTACACCATCAATGTTATGTCACTTGACTGATGGTGTAGCTGTGCTCTCACTGTTTTCCGGATACTCCAAAGAACAGAAAAAAGCCATTGGGTGTCATAAAGGTCAGTATTTGTGGGTCAGGCCAACTGAATGTTCAACTCTGCAATGAAGTGCTGGAAATTCTTATGAACTCATTCATCTCCCACCTATGACATATTTCCAGTATTTCCTCCCTTTCCTCACCTCTTCTGGGAAGCATAAAGTTCAGTACTGTATGTATGATCCTACTAATTTGATATATATAGTGTATACTAACCTCCTATTCCAGGGTGAATCATGAATGGACCATTAACACTGATTATGGTATAATTAAAATGACTGACTTACCTTTCACAAAAAGATTTGCTTGGGTTCTGAAATCTTTTGCTGTCAGTGATACCTCTCCTGCATCTGTTAACTTGACATCTCTAAGAATAAGTGTGTGAACTCTCCCTTCAGCACGTATCACGACCTTAAAAAGCACATAAAACCCCCATTTTTAAGGGTACAACACTTGTACAACAAATGTTTAAAAAAAATGTAATGAAGTAGCATTGATATTTATTATTCTCTGTGAAGTTCAGATGTTTATTTTTATATGAAATTTCTAATTTCCTTTTGTACATACTAGATACAGGACAAGATGAAAATGCTTTGAGGAATTTGAGAATAATTTCTCTTTTGTCCCTTCACTTGCAAGAAATTGTAATTTTAAGTTTCCCCATGTTTTAAGGTATTTGTGTCCTTGTATTAGAAAATCTGAGTCTACTATCAAAGTTCAAAATGAGGCTGATTGAAACTATCTTTATTTTGAACAGGTACTAATAAATACTAAAGTAAGCAAATTTATGAGAAAAAGTTGGTATTACTCCTGGCTACATCTGAAGTAAAAACTTTTAGAGAGATATAAAGAGGTGTGGCAGCCTCCTCACACATTCTTTTGTAAATGCCACTTATACATTCTATTATTAAATTTTGCTAGACATTTTTGTCTAAAAAAGACATTTCCATATTTAACTATTGCTGAAAATACTTTGCAATTGTGTGTTTAAATTGGGCTACTCCTACACAAACTTCCCTTTTCTGCAGGAGCGGACCCAGGGGATTCAAGGATGTATCCTCCATTGCAGCCATTGGGAGGGATGATACTCATGCATGCCATGAATTTTAACACAGCTTTTGAAGAATTCTATTCATTTATTTTTGGATAAGTATGTGACCAAGTAGTAGATGCTGGTTTAGAAAAATAAAAAGGGAAAAGAGCCTCTACTTAAAATGATAGGTCAGACAGATAGAACAAAATAATGTTCTATCATACAAAATATTGAACATAAAATGTAATAAATATCAAAATGTAATAAATATCAAGCCACCTGCACTTATAACTAGTTTTCCACATTTTTAATACTAGACTCAGAAGCACTTATTTTGATTTATTACAACTCATCTTCTGAGTTTCATTTTTGTTTATCTGTCCTTAAATACTGTAATAAGGCCACCTCTTGCCATGACTGGTTTTCCTTTTCATATTTCTATATTATTTTTTTTTTTTATGAAATACTTTTGATTTAGGCAAATTTGGTGAAGCTCAGAAAGATGTAGTAAAACCTAAAAATAATATGTTAAAAATTCTACTTGAAAGAGAAACAGCTGTAGCAAAGTACTATTAGCATTATTACAGGTTCTGAAACTTTGTCAGAAAATGCAATGCCTTGAAAGTTTGTTTTGCCTGAGGTTTCCAATTTATATTTCCATTTGCATTATTTCCCTAAGGCCAAATATGTGAAAAAGAAGTCATAAAAACAGTGATATCCATTTATATTTTACATTTCATAGTGCATTTCTTTATGTTTCTTTTTGTATTTTCCCTACCATTAACTTTAAATATTAAACTGACTACATTCCAGGCTGCTCAGATCTCAGAGTAAGAGCCAGCACTTGATGAAGGGTTAAAAATAGCTAGTGAGAAGTGCTTGACAAGCAAATCTGCCCAGAAAGTTATCTGGAGAGCCAGAACAAATGCCTGAAATGGAATTTGAATCCTCTTAATCCCCTTATATGCAGAATTGGACTGAACTCAGCATTCAGAAGAAAAAAAAGTGTTTCCTGACAGCAGCTTTCAAAATCCTCTCACTGTAACTACAATTAACCTGAGCAAAAATTATTCAGAACCCCTGTGGATGAGACTCCAACAGAATCAGCCACAAAATCACTGTTGCAACGATTGATATTTTGGAACCTTAGTTTCATTTTGTACAACAAATACTTGCAGTATTCCAGGACACTGGTATTTCTGCACAAAAATAATGCTATATTTGATTTCGTGAGGATTTACCATTTGGCACAGAAGCAGTATTGCATTGCTGTGCCTCAGTACTTCTATTGGCGGAGAGTCAAAGAGAAATAAAGAAAGGGAAGAAAGCTGAAAGAGGAAGGAAGAGGAGATATGAGGAAAAATAAAGCTTAGTTTCTTTACCTTTTCACTGGGTTCCAGCTTCTTTCCTTGCAGGAACCACTCTACTGGGATTCCTTCATAAGAGAGTTCGCAGTCGAAGGTTGCTGATTCCCCAGCTGTCACTGTTACATCCTTGAGGGGTCTCAGCAAGCCAATTACTCGAGCTTGGTAAGAAGAAGACATCATTTTCAGATTAGTCACTTCTACCCGAGAGAGAGTTGCTGCCCTTATGTACTAATCTCCATGGTGGCTTCCCTCAAGAGAGACAGACATCGTATTGCTGCTCTTTAAATTCCCGAAATAGATGAGGCCGCCCTGGGACTTTAGGGGGAGGGCTGGTCACCTAAATTTTCCTATTTGCAGACCGTGTTCCTTTAAATTGAACAAGGTCAGCAGGAAAGTTGCAGTGCATCTGTCTCCCTGCCAGGCCTGGCATTCCTCTTGCTAGATAAGGCATGTGTCTTCCAAAATAGCGAGGGCTAGGATTGGAGTGGGAAACAAGTGGTCTTCAACTGTGTGGTCTGTCCCTGTCCATCAAGCTCTTAACCCTATCCCCAGATATCACTGTGATCCCATCCTCTCAGGTTAACCTGATACTTTAACGCAGTAAAGCCCTTACTTTGATTTCATAACAACATATGATGCCAGACCATGAAGCAGCCTTCAAGGCCATCTCCTTATTTTCACTTCTCCTGAATGAATAAATGCTATTCAAGGTTAAAAATCATACATGACATTCCTCAACTGAAAAATTAAGATGGCTTGAGTTTCTGTTCTGGAAGGAATTGCTGTGGGTTTAATACAGTATAAAGAATTGTTCACCCATTCCAAAGAGGCAATTAGTACCTTGTTTTCACTTAATTCATTACTTTCAGTTTAAAAGATGCTTACGTTTCACTCGAAGGTGAGCACCGGATTTGGCATTTGCTGCTTGGAAATCTACTCCACCAGCTTGATCCAAGCGTACATTGTACAGTGTAAGAAAGTGCTTTTTGCCTTCCTCCTTGATTTCACATTCCTGCAAAAAGAGAAGAGAAACAATTTTTTCAGCATCATCTTTGTGTGCCTCACTACAAGAACCATGGAACCATGGAACTGTCTAGGTTGGAAGAGACCTTGCAGATCATCTAGTCCAACCATCAGCCTAACACTGACAATAACCATTACTAAGCTGTATTGCTAAGCACTATATCTACTCATATTTTAAATACCACCAGTTATGGTGACAACCACTTCCCTGGGCAGCCTGTTCCAATGCTTGATAGCCCTTTTGTAGAAGAAATTTCCTAGTATCTAATCTAAACCTCCCCTGGTGCAATTGAGGCCATTTCCTCTTGTTCTGTCACCTGTAACTTGGGAGAAGAGATTGACCCCCACTTCTCTACAACCTCTTTTCAGGTGGTTTTAGCGAGCTATAAGGTCTCCCTCAGCCTCCTTTTTCTCTAGGCTAAACAATCCAAGCTCCCTCAGCCACTCCTCACAGGACTTGTTCTCCAGAACCCTCACCAACTTTGTCGATCTTCTCCAGTACCTCAATGTCTTTCTTGTAGTGAGGGGCCGAAAACTAAACACAGTACTCAAGGTGGGTCCCACCAGTGCTGAGTCCACGGAGACAATTTCTTCCTTACTCCTATTCACCACACTTTTCCTGATACAGGTCAGAATGCTGTTGGCTTTCTTGGCCACCTGGGCACACTGGTGGCTGCCAACACACCCCCAGGTCCTTTTCTGCCAGGTAGCTTTCCAGCCACTCTTCTCCAAGCCTGTAATGCTGCATGGTGGTACTGTGACACAAGGCACTTGGCCTTGTTGAACATTATACCAGTGGCCTTGGCCCATCAATCCAGCCTGTCCAGATACCTCTGTAGAGCTTTTCTACCCTCAACCAGATTGACGTTCCCACCTAACTTGGTGTTGTCCGCAAACTTACTGAGAATGCACTCAATCCCTTCATCCAGCTCGTTCATGAAGATGTTAAAGAGAGCTGGCCTCAATACTGAGCCCTGGGGAACACCTGTCTTGACTGGCTGACAACTGGATTTAACTCCATTCACCACCACCCTCTGGGCTTGGCCCTCCAGCCATTTTTTTACCCAGCAGATTACTCTTGTCCAAGCCATAGACAGGCAGTTTCTCCAGGAGACTGCTGTGCAAAACTGTGTCAAAGGCCTTACTAAAGTAAACAACATCCATAGTCTTTCCCTCATCCAAAAAATGGTTCACTGTCATAGAAGAAGATCAGGTTTATCAAGCAGGAACTGTCTTTCATGAATCTGTGCTGAGCAGACCTGATCGCCCAGTTGTCCTTTATGTGCTGCATAATGGCACTCAGGATGATCTGTTCCATGACCTTTTCAGGCACTGAGGTCAGACTGACAGGCCTGTAACTATCCCAGATTCTCCTTCTGGCTCTTCTTGGGAAAGGGCATCACGTTTGCTAGATGTCAGTCAACTGGCACCTCCCTGGTTTGCCAGGACTGCTGGTAAATGATGGAAAATGGCCCAGCAAGCCCTTCCACCAGTTCCCTCAGTACCCTAGGGTGGATCCCATTTGGTCCCATAGACAATATGTCTAGNAAGGCCTTACTAAAGTAAACAACATCCATAGTCTTTCCCTCATCCAAAAAATGGTTCACTGTCATAGAAGAAGATCAGGTTTATCAAGCAGGAACTGTCTTTCATGAATCTGTGCTGAGCAGACCTGATCGCCCAGTTGTCCTTTATGTGCTGCATAATGGCACTCAGGATGATCTGTTCCATGACCTTTTCAGGCACTGAGGTCAGACTGACAGGCCTGTAACTATCCCAGATTCTCCTTCTGGCTCTTCTTGGGAAAGGGCATCACGTTTGCTAGATGTCAGTCAACTGGCACCTCCCTGGTTTGCCAGGACTGCTGGTAAATGATGGAAAATGGCCCAGCAAGCCCTTCCACCAGTTCCCTCAGTACCCTAGGGTGGATCCCATTTGGTCCCATAGACAATATGTCTAGGTGCTGGAGCAGGTCTTCCACCATTGCTCTTTGGATTACGGGGGCTTCATTCTACTCCCTGCCCCTATCCACTAGCTCAGGGGTCTGGGTACTTGGGGAAAAACTGATTTTATTAATAAAGACTGAGGGAAAGAAGGCATTACATACCTCAGTCTTCTCCTTATCCTTTGTTAACATGTTACCACCCTCATCTAATAAAGGATGGAGATTCTCCTTACTCCTCCTTTTGTTACTAATGTATTTATAGAAATGTTTTTTATTGTTCTTAACATCCAAAGCCAGGTTAAGGTCTAGCTGGGCTTTGCCCCTCCTAATTTTCTCCCTACATAGTCTTACAATAACTTTGTAATCTTCCAGAGTGGCCATAAACTCTCTCTCTCTCTTTTTTTTTTTTTTTTTCCTTTCCTGAGTAGTAACCAAATCTCTGTTCAGCCAGGCTGGTCTTTTCCCTTGACAGCTCATTTTTTTGGCACATGTGGACAGCCTGCTTACTGCACCTTTAAGATTTCCTTCCTGAAAAACGTCAATCTTTCTTCTCATTGACTAGCCAATATATACATACATAGGCCAGTCAGAAGTTCAGTGGAACTAAGAATTACTAAGCTTGTGCTGTGACCTTTCCTTGAAAAGGGTCCCTTTCTCTTTTCTAGACACCAGTTCTCATGGAATGCAATGCATAATTTATTTATTCATGAAAAATCATTTATTATTTAGCTATTTTATATAATATTTTGGATTAAGTTTAGACAGGACAGGTAGACTGGGAGGAATACAGAGAAAGTGTCTGAGCAGTCAGGGATCTGTTTAGGAAAGCTAAAGCCCAGATAGAGTTAAATCTGGCTAAGGGTGTCAAGGGCAACAAGAAAAAATTCTACAGGTAAGTCAGTGATAAAAGGAAGTCTTAGCAAAATGTGGGCCCTCTCCAGAAGGAAACAGGAGACCCAGTTACCTAGGATATGGAGAAGGCTGAGGTACTCAACAAGTTTTTTGCCTCCGTCTCTGCTGGCAAGTGCTCTATCCACACTGCCCAGGTCGCAGAAGGCAAAGGCAGGGACTGGGAGAACAAAGAACTGCCTGCTGTAGGAAAAGATGAGGTTTGAGACCATCTAAAAAAAAGTGAAGGTGCACAAATCCATGGGATCTGATGATATGGGTAGGTGGGTTGTGAGGGAACTGGCAGATGAAGTTGCTAAAATAATATCTATCACATTAGAGAAGTTGTGGAATTCCAAAGAAATTCCCATTGACTGGAAAAGGGGAAGCATAACCCCAATTTTTAAATAGGGAAAAAAAGGAAGACCCAGGGAACTACAGACCAGTCAGTCAATCTCATCGTTGTACCTGGTCAGATCATAGAACTCAAGATCCTCCTGGAAACTATGCTAAGGCGCACAGAAAATAAGGAGACGATTTAGTGGCAGCCAACATGGCTTCACCATGGGCAAACCATGTCTGACAAATTTGGTGGTCTTCTCCAACGAGGTTATAGCATTGGTTGACATCATCTACCTGGACTTGTGCAAAACACTTGACACTGTCTCACATTACATCCTTGTCTCTAAACTGGGGAGATGGGGATTTGATAGATGGACCACTGGACATGGCTGCCATCTCAGCAGGCTTGCTGATGACACCAAGCTGTGTGGTGAGGTCAACATGCTGGAGGGGACAACACCCCGAGGGACCCCGACAGGCCTGAGAGGTGGGCCTGTGTGAAACTCGTGAAGTTTGACAAGGCCAAGTGCAAGGTCCTGCTTGTGGGTCAGGGCAATCCCAAGCACAAGAACAGAATGAGTGGAGAATGGATTGAAAGCAGTCCTGAGAAGAAAGTCTTGGACCTAGCAATGTGTGCTTGCTGAACAGAAAGCCAACCATATCCTGGGCTGCATCTAAAGAAATGTGGCCAACAGGTCAAGGGAGGTGATTCTCCCCATCTACTCCACTCTTGTGAGACCCCACCTCGAGTACTGAGTCCAGCTCTGGGGCCCCCAACAGAAGAAGGACCTGGGTCTATTGTAATAAGTCCAGGGGAAGGCCACAAAAATGATCAGAGGGCAGAAGCACCTCTCCTATGAAGACAGGCTGAGAGAACTGGGGCTGTTCAGCCTGGAAAACAGAAGGCTCCAGGGACATCTTATAGCAGCCTTGAAGTACTTAAAGGGGGCCTACAGGAGAGATGGGGAGGGACTCTTTATCAGGAAGTGTAGTGATAGGATGAGGGGTAATGGTTTTAAACTGAAAGAGGGGAGAGATTTAAATTGGATATCAGGAAGAAATTCTTTAGTGTGAAGGTGGTGAGATGCTGGAACAGGTAACCCAGAGAAGGCTGTGGATTCGCCATCCCTGGAAGTGTTCAAGGCCAGGCTGGATGGGGTTTTGAGCAACCTGGTCTAGTGGAAGGTGTCCCCGACCATGGCTGGCAGGATGGAATTACTTTAAGGCCACTTTCAACCCAACCCACTCCACGATTCTATGATTATATATTTTAAAAGTTTTAATTAAAAAAACCCAGTATTTCTGTTAGAGTGACCCTATTGAAACCAGATATTTCCCTTAATTTCTGCAACTAGCTCCTTCTACGTCACACTCTACCTCCTTGCACATTGTTGAGACACACATAAGAAACATCCTGAAATATTTGCTTACAGCTGATTCAGTCAGGGGTTCTCCTTTTAGCTTCCAATTGCCATGGACACCTTCCTCAGAGATCTCAATATCAAAACGGGCAGTCTCTGTCTCAATCACTTCCACACTGTATAGTGGACGTATAATCTCAATATCCCGATCTGGAGGAAAAAAACAAAACAGTGATTGATTCCCTCAAACTTGAACAGACCCCAAAAGATCTCTACTATAGAACACCCCAGCAAAATTAACTATACCTTCAATATTGAGTTTAGCAGAGGTTTGATCAGTGCCACAATCACAGGTGTACTGTCCAATGTCTTTTTTCAAAGCTTTCTTGAGGATAAGGATTCTCTTTTTACCGTCAGCCTTAATGACAACATTCTTTGATGGAGTAAGTGGTTGGCCATCCTTCATCCATTTCACTGGGGCATCTGGTTTGCTGATTTCACACTGTAAGATTACTTCATCTTTCTCTACAGCAGTGTAATCCTGCAGCTTCCCAGTGAAGTAAGGGTCTCCCTCTGCAAGTAAAATTTAAGATATGCTTCAGTCTCAAGTTTTAGTAATTCAGAAAGGACAGTTATTTCTTACCATAAAATACATTTCTTGTTTAAGTTCTGCAAGAAGGATTAAATATAGTCCTTATAAATATTAGAGGTTTTTTTGCAAAAAGAGAAAATAACAAATATGTAAGAAACAATTCAGCTTATTACTAATATTACTGACAACAGTGATTTGGTGCACTAGGAATTTCAGAGCACTATTTAAGTATCTAATAATTAATTTTGCAACAGCTGCATGAAATGTTAAAGTTATTTTAATTATTCTTTGTCATTGGGGAAATGGAGACCCAAAGAATGCAAATAAATTGTAAAATTTGTCAAAAATAACAATGTAAATTTACCTCAAACAACAAAAAAAAACCCACCATCAAAGTAAATCCCAACCAGCCCCAAGATCTTCTGATAATCAATCTTCATTAATAACCTTCTTCTGATAATATACATCATGTAAATCCTTCTGGGTATTCTTACCAAGAACAGTGAGTTTAGCTTCTGAGGATTTTCCCATAGCTTCCACTCGAATCTGAGAAGTATCATCAATAGTAAGATCTTTGATAGTGAGTGTGTGGAATTTCCCATCATCTGTCATTGAAACCAGCTTGCTGGTATGTAATCTCTGGTCATTCTTGAACCAGATAACAGGGATATTTTCATGGGAGAGTTCCACAGTGAACACTGCAGTTTCTCGCTCCTTTTTTGTTACATCCTTGAGAGGAGTAATGAATTTCAGGCGGATACCTGTAACAACATAACATTTCTTTAATAAGAATCCTATCAATAAAAACTATTCAAGGACTCTGGTGCAAATCTTTCCCAGTAAGGCAAACTCAGACAAACCTTCAATAATCAGCTTGGCACTTGTTGTCTTATCCTCAGCTTCAAACATGTACTTAGCTTCATCCTCAAATGCAACAGATTTAATAATCAGAGCATGCTTTGTTCCATCTGAAATAATGTCAAATCTTTCATCAGGGGTGATCTCTTGTGTTCCTTTCAACCAGCGGAAAGTTTTGGGTTCTCTGGACACCTCACATTCAAACTTGGCTTCATCTTTCTCGAAGACCTTCACATCACTTAGTGGAGTGATAAAGATGAGAGGCAATTCTGAAATGAAAAAGCATTTTTAGTTCAGAGATATAGACCTTTCTGCTGCTAGATTTGTTCTAATACCCTGAGATACGCATATAAAAGTTGGCAAAGTGCAGACCATACCTTTAACCTTTAGATTAGCAGTACTTTTAGCATTAGCAGCTTGGAAAGACACTTCTCCAGTCATATCAAGTTTGCAGTTATGAAGGACAAGAGTATGCTTTTTCCCGTCTTGAATGATTTCACAGTCCTGGTGATAAAGAAACACATTCCCCCCCCNAAGAACCACTCAGAAGACATTATATGTTTTTTCCTGATGTAAGCTGTGGTCTAAAAGTAAAGAAGAAGCCTTACAGGTGAAGGTGTTAGGGTTTCTCCCTTTAGCTTCCATATAGGATGGACATCAGGCTCAGAAATTTCAATTTCAAAACGTGCTGTTTCACCAACAAATACTTCCACTCCATACAGTGGGCGCTCCACTTTAATTAAGCGAGCTAAAATAAAAAAATCCAGAAGTTCACATCTGTTTATTTACTCATAGAAATGCAGTACTGGAAAGGACCTCAACTCTTTCCCTATCCTTTCTTTAGGGCATTCAAATACTATCACTGATAAATGTTCATCTAACATATTATTAAAATGCTGCAAGTTTGGGAAGCCTACAACCCCCTTTTATAATATGTCTGAAAGTTTATTTTTAGCAAGATTTTTTTTCTCATAATTAACCCAGATATCTGTTATAATGAATTAAATTATCTGCTTTGTTCCCTGACTGTTAATGGACATAGAGAACAACTGATCATCACTGTCTTTACAACAGCAATTTACATATCGTAAGATACACTGTCTCTTGTGAATACTCTTAGTAGTTGTAAATCTAGATACGTCAGCTATTCATCATAAAAGTATGTTTTCTAAAGGTCTTGTACACTAAAGAGTGTCTGTCTATCTTCAGGATTTACAGAGGTTTCAGTACTTTTCCTTAGCCAAGGCATGATAACTTACGCTCAACGCTGACATTAGCGCTTGTCTTGTCAGTTCCACAGTCACACTCATAAACACCCTTATCACTCTCTGCAGATTTCTTGATTTTCAGGATACGGCGCAAGCCATCCGTTTTTATGGAAAATCTGTTGGAAGCTACCAGTTCTTCACCATCTTTGTACCATTTTACTGGCACATCTTTGCTAAGTTCACACTCCAGAGTAATATCATCTTTCTCCACAGCACTGAAGTCTTGTAATTTCACAGTGAAATATGGATCGGCCTCTACCAAAGGTACAGTGGATATGAAATGACAAATTAGTAATATCAATTTACTGAAACATCACTATTTTGTCACTTTTTGCTTACAGAAATTGTTTATGCATATAATACAGCTTATTTTAAATTCAGTAATTACCTAAGACTTTGAGGTGTGCTTGTGTACTCAAGTCCTTAACTACGGCCTTTATTTCAGAGATATCATCAAGTGTTACTTCTCTCATTTCTAGTTTATGAACTTTGCCTTCTGAAGTCATAAAAACTGTTCTGCTTGTATGGAGTCTCTTATCATTTTTGTACCATTTTACTGGCATGTCTTCATGAGAAAGCTCAAACTGAAAGTGGGCTGTTTCTCCTTCTTTCACTGTTTGATCCTGAAGAGGCGAGATGAACTTCAGCCTCACACCTGTAATGTAGACACATAAACACCATTAGAAGAAGATTAATGTGGTTCTAAAAGAGAAATTCTTTATCCATTTTTAGTGATTTGTCCAAAAGAAGATACTTGCCTTCCACAAACAGTCTGGCTGTGCTTTTCTTGCCATCAACTTCAGCAGTGTATTCTCCCTCATCATCAAACTGAGAATCATTGATTACAAGAATATGTTTCTTTCCATCTGCAATGATGTCAAATTTTTCTCCAATCTTAAGTATGTCAGTGCCCTTAGACCATATAACATTGGCTTCTCTGGTAAGGACACATTCAAACCTTGCTTGGCGCTTCTCAGGGACAGTAACGTCTTTTAGGGGCACAGCAAAGTCCAGTTCAATTTCTGGAAGCAAAACAGAACACATCATTTGTAACATGCTCGGTGTAAAGTCTGTTTAAGTTGACACCAAACTCCCTGGTGCGTCATACCTTTCACTGTCAGGATAGCTGTAGTAACGGCATTAAGTGCCTGGTAAAGGACTTCACCAGCTTGGTCTAACTTGACTTTGTGCAAGGTTAGGAAGCGCTTTCCTCCTTCAGTTTTGATTTCACATGTCTGGAGAGATGACAGACTTTGGTAAATAAAATGCCAATGCCTTACTGCAAGGTATTTTTAATAAAGTGATTCTAGCAACATTTTATATTCTGTAAAGAGTCAGCTAGAAAGATTTGAATTGCTTTTCAAGAAAAATTAAAACTTTTACTCAACAATAAAACAATGGAGTACTTTTCTTCAGCATTCCACACTTCTTTTAAATGTCAGCATCACTCCTAGCAATGTATGTAGGATATTTTTATTATTGTCTGAATAAAGTGCTGTAATCCTTTGAGAAAAAGAAGCCCCTCAGCTTCTACCTTTTATAGCATAGAATTCTTACTTAGAGTACCAGTGTTTTTTAATCATCATAATGCTTAGTCCTTCTACATTCTGGACTGAGTAGCAATGACAGAACTACAAAGATATTACCACAAAGACTCAAGGGAACCTGTTCAAAGTGTCTACATTTAAATAAATTGTGTTGTAAAATTCAAGGATGCTTACAGGTGAGGGTCTCAGGACCTCTCCTTTCAGCTTCCATTCACCAGGAATATCATCCTCAGATATTTCTGTATCAAAGTTTGCTGTTTCTTTCTCGTAAACTGTAACATCCTCTAATGGCTTCAGAAGCTGAACTTCACGTTCTAGAATGCACAAAAGAACACATATAAAATTAGGTCAAGTTTTGACAGAGCTTTATAATAATTTAGGTTACCTTTTTTGTTTGCACGTTTAGAGATTTTTGAACATTGGTCTATGAGCTGATTAAATATAATACAAATAAAAGCTTCCTTACCACCAAGGGTCAGTTTGGCTGGGTATCTGCGACCTTCAACTTCCACTGAATATTCCCCAATATCAGCAGGGCCAGCATTCTTAATTTTCAGGAAAATTTTGTTTCCTTCTTTCAAGATTTCTGTCTTATCAGTTGGTTCAGCAGGGATTTCCTCATCTCCTTTAAACCATTTAATGTTTGGTGTATCCTTGACAATGTCACAAGTGAAAGTAGCTGTTCCTTTTGGTTTCACATGCTGATCTCTTATGGGTTTTACTAACCAGTCTCTTATCACTTCTGTACGACAAAAAGTTACATAACAATATAGCTTAGCAGACTTTTACTACAAAGAGATGGGTCACAAATGGAAAAAATAAAACAGATTTTTTATTACAACAAGGTTTTAATAGCTATACAGATCTTACCTGTCCATTTATATTGTAATACTATGAGGAAAGCTTTCCTAATTTTAAAGCACCTCAAATATCCTACATAGAAAGGAGAACACGATTTTGATTGCTTACCTACTACCTGAACACAAGACGAGCATGATAGCTCAGAGTCTTCCACAGTAACAGTGTAAGTGCCAGCATCAGCATCATCTGAATCTGTGATCGTGAGGGAATGTGACAAACCAATAATGCCCAGTGCAAATTTCCCAGGCTTGTCTTTGATGATCTTTCCATCCTTCCTCCAGACCACATTTCTTTCTTTGTTAAGCTCACAGGTCAAGTACAGTGGCTGGCCTTTAATCACAGTGACTTCTTCTTCAAGAGTTTTCACAAACTTCACTGGGAGCTCTGTGGGAAACATGACATTTTGATTTGTCTCATTTATATAAAGTAGGTGTGATGCAGAAATACCTTACATATTAAAGCAATATGTGTAGTGGTTGATGGAAACCAAAGGCTGCATCTACCAACCACTGTAAATTCACAAAGTACTGGTACTTCTAGCTTTAGGAGTAGCTAGATTTTAAATTATTGATAAACATGAAACAGGGAGTACCTTCAACAATGAGTTTAGCTGTAGAGGTCTTCTCTTTGTTCCCCAGTCGTAATACACAAGTATATTCACCAGCATCTGACAGCTGGACATCAATAATATGTAGTTTCCTATCTTTGCCATCAGCAATGAACTTGTGTTTTGGGCTCTCTCGGATGTTACTTCCATCTTTCATCCAGCTGGTGATTGCAGTGGATGGTGAAATAAGGACTTCAAAGATTGCAGAAGACCCGACAGATTCAGCTTCTGTTAGCACTATATCTTTCATTTCCTTCACAAACTTCAGTGGTACAGCCTTGAGTTGGTAAGTGAATGGAGGCTCTTCAGGAGGTTTTTCACCACCACTGCCTGGCCTGAGTTTCCGTCTTTCTGCATCTGCCGGTGAAGGAGTCTTCTTGGCTGTAATTCAGATTGAAATGAATACACCAATCCTTATTTATCAATGTTGCTTGTAAGTATTGATTTTTTGTATCCTACCTTTGACTGGACTGATACCCTTTGGAGTTTCTTCTTTTGGTGTCTTGGCCTCTGAAGTAGAACAGTAACATTATTAGGAATGTAGTTAAACAAAGATACAAACTAAAATTTAGGCAAACATCTCTTTTACAAATCAGATTTTCTCTTCCTTTAGCTCTCTATATATACAAGAGGAGGAAGACATAAACATATGTATACATTTATACACGTTATACTGTCTATATCTCAATGGTAAGTTCAATATATTGAAGCATGGGAAAAAAGTAGTGCGGACTCAAAGGCAGCTTAGGAGCTCCTAGTGCCTCAGTTTAATGTCCTGCCCATTATTTTGTAAAATTCTGCCATTCCCTGACACTTTACTCATAATTAGTCCCTTGATCAACACCCCACTGTCAACCAAAATAGCTTAAGTGTGTGTTACAAATTACAGGTTTTCTTTTTAGAAAAATCACACACTTTTACTAATAAAGACAACAAAAATGTATGTTGTATAGATTAAATATATGATTCAGGGCAATGTGATACTCTTTCAAGTGAGGGATGTTCTGTTAGTTGTCCAACTTGTGATAAATCATCTCAGACTTTTGAATATATTTCCCACGCTATGTTGCTTCTCATCATCATTTTGTGAAAGGAAACATAAAAGACACTTTTAAAGGGAGAATTAAATGAATGACATGTAGGACAGATTTTGGAGTAGTGGATGGAAAAACAAATACTAGAAAAATGTGTGAGTTTTTCTGTGAAGATAATGGTACACAACACGATTGATCCAGTCTTATAAAAGTGCAAGACTAAGACAACGAACATTGATCACACAGATGAATGTACAGACAGGTAAGACAAACATGTCAAGAGTGGCTGAATGCCAGTACAGCCAGCTGACAGACTAGATGGAAGTGTGAACCAGGTTAAAGAATGAAAAAAACCCATCACAATGGCAAATTGCATTCTCCTGAAGCAAACAGCACACGACTTCATGGAAGAAATTGGCAGGGGTCTTCCTCACCTCGTTTTGCATGAGATTTTGCAGGAACATCCAGAACGTCATGTGATTCTCCAGGTGCATCCAAATTCCTGGTATCACTCAAAAGTCTGGTGGCCTGCTCAATCAGGCGAGCAGGTTCTGATTTCTGATATTCTTTCTCTCCTGCTTTCTTGGGAGTTATCATCTTACCTATGCTTGATGAGTAAGTCACTTCTCCATTTGCAGGGATTCCTTTGCTTGATGCTGTTTTGTCTGAAAGCTTTCCCTTCTCTTTTTTCATGAAAACAGATGTGCTTTTTCCAATGCCATGTTTAGCTGATTGTTTTTCATCAGACATACCTTCTGTCACTGGAAGTTCCTTTCCCAAAGGCTTCACTTCTTCCACAGTCAAAGAAGATTTCTTTTCTTCAGTTTTATCTTTGCTGCTTTTGAGAGCTGGAGCTTCTTTATGTTTGTCCTGAATGGTATGAACTTCTTGAAAATGTTTTTTACCTTGAATCGTTGGCGGCTGAATAGAAACTTCCTTTACCGACTCAATTCTGTCAACTTCTTCATCTTGGACTTCCTTTTCATGTTCTACCATAGATACTTCACCTTCCACTCCTTCTCCTGTAATCACTGTATCAAATTCTTCTTTTTCCACAGGTAACTTTTCAGGGGCATTCCAATGCCTAATTTTGTCTTTTTTTAAGTGGGTGTTGAAGGCACTTTTCTTTTCCTTTTCTGGTATAATCTTTTTGCCTGGTTTTTTATCACTTAGGAGTGCCTTCTCACCCAGCAATTGTCTTGAACCCTCCTCATAAAGAACTTCTCCTTCCTCTGCAGAATATTTTTCTCTTGCTTTCCTTTCCACTACTTCTGGTTTAACAGCAGATGGTTTAAAGGTTATGTAAGTTTTCTCTCTGGGAACCTCATCTTCAACTTGGTGTTCTAGGACAACATCTTTTCTCAGTGTAGGTACAGCCTCCTCAGACAGATCTAAGGAATGTAGTTCTGCCGACGTAAGGTCCAGATTCTCATCTTTCTCATCATCGTCAATAATTTCCAGTTTCTTTTCTTCTTTATTAAGAATCTTATCTATAGGAAATTTGGCTACTGTGGTACCAGTTTTCTGCATCCATTGCATTTTATTTTGTAAGTCATGCTCCTTCATGGATTCTCCATGAGGAACTTCAGATTTCTCTAGAGTAAAACCTCCATTCTTTTCTGCACTCCTAAGCAGAGAAGTTTTAGTTGTTCCCGCCTCTGTGATATCCTTTACAAATGAAGTTGCCTCCTTAATGGGAAATTCTTCAGGTTGCAAACTGATTTTTGACTTTGTCTCTTTCCCTAGAAGTTTTTTCTGGTCCCTGGGCTTATGTGGCTCTCCGAGTATATGCTTAGGTACATAAGCTGTGTCAATTTCCTCTTCTTTTTCATGCACAGGAATCTTTCCTTCATGAAGAACACTAAGCTTGTCAGAGACTTTCTCTACAGCACCTTCCCTATGAACAAAAGTTTTAATTTCATCCCCCTTTTCTTCTCCAGAATCTCTTTCCACATGTTCATATGCTGTAGAAACCAATTTCAATTCCTCATCAGATAGCCGTGGATCATCCTTTGCATAAGTAATGTTCTCTTTTGTAACTTCTATTTTCTCACCTGTAAGGGTAGTCTTTCTTGAGACTACTGGTGGAATTTCTGACTCCTCTTCTTCAGGAGCAAAGACAAAATATTTAAGAGCTACTTTGTCATGCTCATCTCCTTCTGGCTTCAGTATTCCATCAGCTGTTTCCACTGAGATTTTAAACTCAAGTGGCTCTACTGTTTGAATGTCCAGAACTGTCTGCTTAGGACTTACTCTCTCTTTTACAGGCAAGAGTTTCTCAACGGAAATCTTCTTTAACACAATTGACTCAGGCTTTTCTTCTTCCATTGGGGGTATTTTATCTCTACGCTTTAGTACAGATGGTGCATCAGGCTTTTCTGCAGCTACAAAGGTTTCACAGGGAATTTAGAGAGTTAAAATCCATAAGAATAAGCATCAGGAACAATATATTTTAAGACAAAATTTCCAGTTATACCTGAAATAAAATGAACTTAGAACACCTTTTCTCCACACAACAGA
Source organism: Thinocorus orbignyianus (assembly GCA_013400375.1). Lineage (NCBI taxonomy): Eukaryota > Metazoa > Chordata > Aves > Ciconiiformes > Thinocoridae > Thinocorus > Thinocorus orbignyianus. The sequence goes on from VXBW01003702.1 coordinate 252,961, forward strand.
AAAATTACAACACAATCACAAAACAAAAGAAAGATAAGAATTGCACACGCAAACGATACAGAAGACCTGTATAAACCACTGTAACGATACAGAGCATTAACCCACTTGTTTGCCAACTTAAATCCAGTCCAGGTTAAAATCAGCAGAAAATGACAGCTTTCTATGGCCTATCTGGTTACCTATTTAAAATAGGTTACTTATGTCACTGTAGGCTTCACTACATCATCAAATCAATGGCCAAGAGATATCAATGATTAAATTTCTCAAGTGCTCAAGATCTGAGCTCTACTATAACAGGAGGCCCTTCGAACAATGGGCCAGCAGCATGTACGTCAGCTTTACCAATGGACCTCGAGCTCAAAGTGCTTCAGAAGAACTGGATTCTTCACAGTTCTTTTTTTCACAGCAGGCTATGATCCGGGACCCTAGCCATATCAAATGAAAGTAACAATACTCTAGTTCTTCAACACCACCGTCACTTTTCCTCAGGACTTCAATAACAAATAAAAAGCAGAAAAATAAACACCAGAAGAACTATTTAGAAACACGTGTAACCTTTATTTTGCTACACAGAAAATACAAGAAGCAGTTCCTAAGACATACATCAGGACATAACCAACATTAAGGAACCAACAGAATACACATATTGCACAGTAGGACAACAAATAAATACACACATATCACCATCCATGAACTAGAGCACAGATTCATCTCAATGGTATATCAGAGACCCTTGTCTTTTAGAATAGGTGGTAGAACCTAGTAAAACAAGATAGGACCTCAAATCTTCCTCTAATTACTGAGTTATACGATTGTATAGCTCTTTATTATCTTTATTCTGAAGACATTTAAGTATCTCGGAGAGAAAACCCCTAAACAGCATTGAATAAACATAAATACCTGCTTTCTTTCCAACCACTGGGACTGTTACTGGAGTAGTAACAGCTGTTGCTGGTTCTGCTGCTGGTTTTGGAGATTTTAGAGCTGTAAAACAAAAAAGGAAAAGAAAAACGTTCTCATATATTTGCTTTAATAGATAATTTAATTTTAAGCTTGATGTTTGAAATATTCTGTACATTGTAGGACAGTTCCAGTCTTAGCAGTATTAAAGGCATTTGTTTAATGTCCTTTAGCCAGAAATCTCTGAATGGAAAATACTAGACGCACAAGAAAGGCTGCATCAGCATTCATGACTAAAGAATTCTTACCCACTGCAGGCTTAGGTTCAGGCCCAGGAACTGGGATGGTTGCTTGCTTAGGTTCTGGCATTTGAAACACAACAATTACAAATCGATTAATTTACATGTTTTGTAATCCCACTGAACATGTTAAAAGCAGTAATACAGGGACAGTTAATCAAAGACAGAAATTATTGTTTTATATTTTATTCAGCCAGAAAGCAAGAAATCAACTTGAGTTGAACTCTTGTTAAGCAAGATACAATCGAAAAAAAGATGAATTTTTCAAGCACTGAAGAATTAAAGATGGCAAGAAATCCACAAGAATGCAAAGTGGTTAATCAGGACACAATAGGTGAGGACGGACCGGATGACTGGAATGCACTAGGTTAATATAGCACGATATTCAGCAATGAATATAATTTAGTTGCTGCAATAACGAAAAGGTACCACATGCCTATACCTTTTGGTGGTTCAGGCACATGTTTCTCCTCTTTTTTTATGACAGGTATCTCAGTTTTCTTCTTAGGAACTTCTGGGACTTTGAAATAATATAGTTATTTTGTAAGATATATTAAAACACCTTGAGCCCTCAAATACAATTACATAAAATATATTTTAAAATTTTGATTCTTTTTAGTCATAAACAGTTCAGATGTTCGTAAGGTTTAGGTACATGTATTTTTAGGAGTGAGATTTAAATAAATTAGAAACACTAAATGGACAAAAGGACAAATATTTGCAAAACAATAACTAAAAGAATGTTTGGATTAACTGTTTCACTGTAGTTATATTTTCATCAGTATTCTAAAACATTCACAAAGTTTTCTTCTATACACAGTGAAGACTGAGAAACAACTCCAAAACGCAAAATTCAGACCCAAATGTGGATGTCAAATTTAGTTGTGGTTTGAGCAAAGCTTTAATTTACACAATTAGGTTAATGCAAGTAATCTTTTAAAATCTCACTTTCCTTCCCAAATTTCAGAGAATACTAATTAGAAGTGGGATTATGATTTTTTTAAACTATATTTCACCAGATAGATTTGAATGCAATCTAGTACCTTCAGGTTTCTTAATTTTTTCTACTGGTGTAGGTACTGGTTTAACTTCCGGTTTAGGTTCTTTTTCTGGTTTAGGTTCTTCCTCTTCTGATTTCTTTTTAAGAACTTTAAAAGAAAAATAATTTCATTTTTTAAGGCACAGGAAACAAAAGAATAAGACATTGAACAAGATAAAGATTGAAAAGATATCAAAAATCATGAAGAAACAGGAATATAAAATATGTAGTTCAATATAAGTGGAAGATTTGATATAACTACGCAAGATACTATTCTGAAATCCTTTTAAAATTCGAAGTCATCTAAGGCAAAAAGATGCCTTTATTAAGAGAAGTGCATCTGAAAGGAAAGATGTCAGTCCTAACTGTTTATGACAGAATAAAATTTATTATAATATCTTACAATAAATTTCTTATTATATCTAAAAGATTAATTAATATACACAACTATGCATTAATAACTGCATTTACTGATGATTTTCAGGGGAAAAAAATGCAGTGTTAAACTCTCAGTGACTTTCTAGTGAGAGAACAAGACTGAATCTTCAAGTGTTATATTTGGAGAGCTTAAATTTGTATAATGTCGGTTTTTCAATTTACTTATTTCCCTTATTTTTGTCCTCTCAGATACTAGTCTTGGACATTTAATGAGGTCGTCATCTGAAAAACTCAATATCTATAATTTATTAAGTTATTTGAAGGTCGGCTGCAAGGTACACAAGCATGAAGCATCCCTCTATACTACTTCAAAGAGAATCAAAATTACTGCTACCATTTTATCATCAATAATTTGTCATTAAGTGATTCAGAATGCTCCAGGCTTTGCAGGAAAAGAGACTGATGTCTAATAATAGCACGGGGTACCACATCTGTGAAGTACTTCTAAGTAAACCATAGAAGAGAATAGAGATGCTACTCATGTGACTTTAAAAACATTGATACTCTTACTGGAAAATATTTAGGGGTCCAGAGCCTGAAGACAGTGGAAAACTGTCAACTCTAGAACAGGATTTACAGAAATTAAGTAAACAAAAGGAGTTATAGGTAAATAGATTTTCAGCGTTCTGCTCTTTTTGTCACAGATCCTTTGAATCTGATGGATTTTCAGGGTATCTCCACTTCTTTCCTCAACTGCCTTTCCCCAAGAAACAGACATTGGGTAGTACTTTGTTCATGCAATTTTCCACACCACACACATAAATCAATGTTACGCAGGGGAAGATACTGAAAAATGTTGATATGCTGGGTTTTTTAAAACAAAGCCAAGTTACCATACCTCTTTTCAAAACAACTTCTTCTTTTGGTGGAGGAGTAACTTCAGGAATTACCTTGCGAGGTTTCTTTACAAGTCCAGGCACTTAAAAGAATATTATTACAGATTTTATTATAGGATCATAACAGCATTAGAGCTAACCAACAACTAACCATTCCAAACACACAAATCAAATGCTGGTCCACTACTGAATACTAAAAGCAAAAGTAAAACTACCAAGATTGAAGTCAATAGTTTTAATCTTTTTTCAAGATTATTTGCATACAGTCTTCTTCTAGGCTTATACATAAGAGGAAATTTTCATACAAATCAACAAAAGAGAAGTATAGGTTGATGAAACTATAAAGGTTATGTATTCAGAGAGTTATCATAGTAACATTTTATCTTGTTTTCCTTCTTCATTACAGCCTTATGTTACATCTATTCATCATCTATCTATCTATCTATCTATCTATCTGTCCATTTATCTATCTATCTACCTATCTATCTATCTATTCATCTGAACTGTCTATCTATTACAGTCATAAGTTTAATTTCTAACTTGGCACAGAATTAAGAAGAGATGTTTAGTCCTTAGCTGCTTAGCTTGTCTTAAACTCAAGTATATATGAAAAATACAAAGGAGTACTTGCAAAGCTGCTTGCTTAATTCATTATCCATCTCCATCTCTGGAAATTGTCCTCTCACAAAGAAGAGGTACATTTCAGAAAATATTAAACTGAGTATCTTTGAACAATGCTATATATATATATTTAAACAGCATATTTTTTATTTCTCCCTAAGGAGAGAACCAAAGTGACGAAACTCAAAAACTCCCTCACTGTTTTACGATTATGCCTCTTGCAGCTCATGAATTGCACAATGGGAGATTAAAGTGGACATAAATATAACATGAAGATATACATCCAAAACTGGAGTACACTGTTGAGCATAATCTAACATATACAGCTTTTTGATATTCCTGAGCAAATTAAAGAAGAAGAGGAAACTGAGAACCACAACTTAGGGCTCATGAGAGGCTTAATATAAGTAAAGTTCTTATATTAGCTAGGTACCTTTAGCAGGTGGGGGTTCCAGTGTCGGAGGCTCAGCAGGTTTTGCTGTCACAACTTTCTTCCTTGATTCAGGAGCTTTAAAGAAAATTATTTTAATTTTACCATATACATCATTAGATGTAAATAAGAAAAGAATTTTTTTAAAAATCCAAAGAGCCGATTAACACAATTGTCATAATAGAAAGACAATAGCTACAAAGATAAATTTCTGGTTGATTAACTGTTTAGAAGTCAGAAGATCCGTAGGAAGCACAGTTGATTCGAAACTTATTTTCATATAGTAACACCAGCAAGTTACTGTTGGGGATTTTTTTTCTTTTATAAGAACATGTTAAAGATAGAAGAACTATGCTAAGGATAGAAGAAGGTGTTAATTTGGTTAAGATTTTTTATTTTTTTTTTCTGTATCTGTTGAAAAGAACTCATGTAAACTGACTTCGCATACACTGGTCAAAATTCATGAGGGATTCAGTGTTAGTAAGGTGCAAAATTAGAGCAATAGTAAATTAGAAAAGAAAAAAAAAGACCCAGAGTGGTATGTTTTAAAGCATGCTTTTCAAGATTTGCCAGTATAATTTAAACGGATTATATGTTCGAGTTTCCACTGTTAATTGTGGCTTCAGATGATTATACCTTTAAGTAGTTCTTTTGCCATTTTAATATCTTCCTTTGGTGGAGTAGGTGGTGGTGGTTTTCGCTTTTCAGGGATCTTCTTTTCAGGTTCTGGCACTTTAAATAACATTAGGCAGATTTACTATAAATTTACTACCACAGTAGCTATGTGAAGAGTAATGTACAAATGTAAAGATGGTTGTTTTGCATTTCCACAAAAGTCATTGAAAAAGGCTCATTGAATTTAATGGGAGCATGAAAAAGCCTTAGGCTATTGATTTGTAGCATGCACACAATACAAACATCCAAGATGACTTAAAAAAAAGCATGTTAATAACACAAGAACAAAGGTGGGAAACCAAATAACAGGAGGACTCTCGTTGACAAGAAACAAAGCGAAAGCACTTAAAAAAAATCTGTATGTTGTTCTGAGAATTAAGAGATAAGAACTAATTTCCAAATCATAATAACAGTGGAGGAATTATGCAGACACCTACAACATACAGGCACACGTGCACAGAATGACACAAGAAAAAAACTGCATGTAAGGAAAGAAAGATGTCCAGCAGCCTCTGTGTGGGTACTTTGTATACCTTCAACTGGCAGAGCCTCCTCTAGTTCTTCAACTGGAATTTCTTCTGCTTCTTCAGGCTCAATCTCCTTTATGATTTCGTATTCTTTAAAGAATATTGACAACTGGTATAAGTTTCCAATGATAAGATTGTTTCACATGAACAGTTACATAGATCTCACTAACAAGAAAAGTACTCCAATAGACACAGACAAATACATGTCATAGTAAGTAATGACTCAGCATCTATTACCTTTTCAGTTAATACATGCTTTTAAAAACCTGCTCTTTCTGTGTGAAAATGAATCAGGGTTGTCTGAAGGATAGTATTTTTTATTTGTGCAATATTAACTAAAAATTAAATTTGTGGGTAAGTCATTGTAACTGGAAAGAATAAAACCTTTAACGCTCTCAACTCATTTAAGATTGTAACAGCAATATAAACACTGGGTTTTTAGAAACTCAGATTCAGTGGGAATTGATTATTATCTTAAAAAGAGACAGATTTTGTTAGGAATTTCCTGCATAGGAGCATATATGACTTGAAAATATTTATTTCTGCAAGTGGTATTTTATTTGTAATATATAATAGTAGATACAAGAAATACAGACTAGTATCACCAAAAATATAAAGGGAACAAATTACAAACATTACAACAGGGAAAAAAGGACAACATATCTTAATGCTTATGTTTGGAAGAAGAGGACAAATGATTGTCCTTACAGTAACAGCTATGATGGCATATACCTTCACTTGGGAGTGGTTCAGGTATTTTAGGAACAGCAACAGGTACTTTCTCTTCCGGGACAGGTATCTTGGGCACCTCAGGCACTTAAAAAAATATTAGTTCCTTTTATTTTCTTGTATATAAATGTAAATATGAAACACAAAATTCACAAAGACATTTAACACACAGAAAACCACAGAGAGTAACAGTGGCCGTAAGCATAAAAGACTATGCTCCAAACAGTCTTTCCCAAGGCAGTCTACATACAACTGACACATTTTACAGACTCAGTTACAAAGAAAGAAAAGAGAGAAGAATAGAAAACATTCCTTTTCAGGAGATGCATCCAGGCAATATATACCTTTGGCTGGAGGAGGCTCTGTCTTTTTAAATTCTGGCTTTTTAGGTGTTGTAAGAGACACTTTCTCTTCTGGGACAGTTCTCTCTGGCATTTCAGGTGCTTTAAAGATATTAGTAAATTTTCATTTTTGAGAATATTAAGATAAATTTATACACGTAATGTCATGATTAAAAAGAGTAAGGCATTCAAAACATGAAGAATAACACTGTAAGTGACCGATTGTTCACCGAGCTACCTAAGCACTTTGTATACCAGTGAAACAAGGAAAAAACTATTCAGTCAACAGAAAAGAAAAGAGGTTTGGTCACTGTTGCATGTACCTGTAACTGAAGGAACTTTACGTTTTTTAAGGTCAGGTGCAGGCTCTGGTTTCTTGGGCACAGCCACAGGCTCTGGTTTCTTGGGAACAGACACAGGCTCTGGTTTCTTGGGAACAGACACGGGTTTCTTTGGCATTGCCACAGGTTTCTTGGGCACGGGAACAAGCTTTGGGGGAATAACCACTGGCACCTCCTCTTCTGGCTCTTCCTCCTCAGCCACCTCAGGCACTTTAAAGATATTAGTTCCTTTTACTTGACTGACAAAAATGTCAGGGACATACAAACACAAGAGGACCAAGTGCTGCTCTCACCCCTCCCCACAGAACAGAG
>VXBW01003709.1:0-29285 GCA_013400375.1 Thinocorus orbignyianus
AACTCTAACCATTCTATGAATGTTTAAATACACTAGTGGGGGCACAAACCCCAGGTGCTGCCCTTATCACTACACACCCTGCTGCAGAGCATGCCCCTTGGGATGTCCATCCCTCCGGATGTCCATCCTCCAGCCCAGCATTAGCCACCTCATGGGGCGGGTGATGAAAAAGCCACCAAAGCCAACCAAAGCGCCGGTTCCCGGAGGACATGCGGGGCCACCAGCCTCGCACCGCCCCCGCCGGGAGGAGGAGCGGCCCGGGGCCCCACCGCCCCCGCACATCCCCGCCCCGCACCCGCCTCTGACCGACCGCTGGCAGCCACCGTGCCGTGCTGCGCCCTTTCCCGGCCCCGAAATGCCCCTTTTCAGCGTGCCCAAAGAGGTGGCTGTTGGGACGGCGATGCTGGGGGTCGCTTTTGCCACGGGGATGCTGGCAGGTAAGCGGTGTTCGCCCCCCACTCACCCCCGTACACGTTCACGGGGGTTGGGAGGCTGCGCTTTCCCCTTGTCCTCACCGGGACGGGGACTGCGGCCACCAGGGTGGTCCCACCGACGGCAGGAGGGACCCCCCAAACCCCGTTTGCTGGTCGGGGAGCATCCCCATCGCAGGGCTGCCCCTGCCCGCCGGGATTTCGCTGAGCTGCGGAGAAGAGAAGGCTCCGGAGAGACCTTAGAGCAGCCTTTCAGGACCTGAAGGGAGCTACAGGAGAGCTGGAGAGGGACACTGTCAGGAAGTGTAGTGACAGGACAAGGGGTAATGGTTTTAAATTGGAAGAGGGGAGATTTAGATTAGCTGTTAGGAAGAAGTTCTTTCCTGTGAAGGTGGTGAGGCACTGGTCCAGGTTGCCCAGAAAAGCTGCGGCTACCACATCCCTGGAGCTGTTCAAGGCCAGGCTGGATGGGGCTTTGAGCAACCTGCTCTAGGGAGAGGTGTCCTTGCCCATGGCAGGGGGTTGGAACTTGATCTTTAAGGTCCCTTCCAACTCTAACCATTCTGTGGTTTGTGGGGCCTCTAGTAGCTTGTCACCTCTGTGCCCCTTCATGAAGCTCCCATTGGGGCCTGAGCCATCCAGTGCACAAACGGCCCGATGGGCAGACTCGGTTTTGGGGATGAAAGCCTGAGATACGTGCAGTCACAAGTCCTGTGAGCTAAGAAATACAAAGCCCTTCGGTGGTTGATGACAAATTTTTTAAAGGTGGTAAGACAAGAGATGACTAAATGTTCCATAATTACAACAGAGGTCAGCTGAACGGAGTCTTGCTTCTTCATCTTGCTTTTCAAACTGAAGAACAGCATAGTTAAAGGTATAGAATTGTACTCCTGGAAGATACTATAGGGTATATTTTTGCAGTACAATTCTTCTATCCATCATTGGAAAATCCCTCGGTACCACCTGGATGTGAGAGAGATGGAAGTTTCTAACCACGCTAGATAGAATTTTCATTGATTTTTTTATGAGGAGTGAATAATCACACAGTGTGATGCTGCCATCATTTAAGAACCCACTAGCATAGTCATGGAAATATCCCCATCCTTCATTTCAAGGCCTATATCAGGAGAAAATAGCAGAGAAAATTCAGACCACTCCCATACTGACAATTTTCATATCAAGCAATTGTTATAAAACATTTCTCTTTAGATGTACCGGGGTTTTTTTGCACCATTTTTCTTTTCTGATGCCTGTCAAAAAAGTAGATCTGAAGACTGGCAGCAGTCTGACAGCGCTCAGTCAGTCATTTTTCCAAAGTGATCCACGGCAGAGATGACTTATGAAAGCCTGAGCAAGGCACCATAACTTCAGGTGCTCCATAACTCAATACAAGCGGAGGGGACAGGAAGAAACACATGAATTAGAAACAAATGACTCCAGAAATTAATTTATTTTGGTTATCAACTGAGTGTGGCAGCAGCCAGCCCTTTGCAGCAGCATAGTGCAGTCAGAAGAACATTCAGAATTTGCTTCATTGATGATGTAATTACTATAAGGTCCAAGACAAATCTAAGTTTTACCTTCAGCTGGCTACAGGGTGCCAATGTAGCTGCATTAAATTAATGACACAAGCCTTTTCAGAGGATTGAGTCTTGTATTCTTCACATAGAAAAAATAATCTTTGGCAGTCCTTGTGCATGTGCAATTATAGGGAAACAAGGAAATTTTGCGTTTCAGATTGCCTTAAAGCTACATCATCGAGTGATCTAATGCAAATGTCCACAATTGTACAATCTCAATTGTAATGGGCTACACACATTTTAAATAGATCAAATACCAGGTATTCAGAACATAAACAAGCTGTAAGAACTTTTGCTCATTGCCACATGCCCTTGTACTGCTTCAGAGATGCTTATCTCTTAGCTGTCTGTTCCACCCTGCCTTTATTTTTTTTTTTATACCAAATGATTTGTAGTTTCCCAAATGAGTTGCTGAAGTTGGAGGGAATGTTCCGCTTCCTTTTCCAGTTGAGCAGCCTCTGCAAAGTCCGCAGGGATTAAGTGCAATTTCCATCCTTGCAATGTTCCTCCTCTTTCCCTTTACATGCCCTGGATGACAAACTGTAGAACATGTATGTATCAATCTGAAAAAAAAAACAAAAAAACCCAACAAAAACATTAGTTGGACATTGTCTTCCTCTTAATAATGGACCTGTTAAAGCTGGGCAAAGGTTGAGGTAATTCTGGTTACTCCAGGTTCACATATTCATATTCAAAATAACTAGCAGTTATCTAACAAGGGAAACAAAATTATAGGAGAGCAAAGCAATTTAGTTAAACAAGACTCTGTGCATTCTTCACTGTTTCTGCCATAAATTTTTTCTTCAGCTGCCAGTCAATCACATGTTCTTGCACGCTTCCAGGTGCCAAGTTGGTATAACTTATGGTAAGTTGCTGCATTTTCTTGTGCCTAGAAAAGTGTTTTGACTTAAAAATGTAAAAAGCAAGTACAAACTGAAATTAAAAATTGCTGCCAAAATAACTGTTGCAGGCTCCAGAGCTGTCTCATCACAGAACCGGTCACCGTGACAGTGTCTTAAGCACAGTCCTGGAGTTAAGTCACCTTCCTGGATCTCTTCCTTGGCCTTTTCATGGGAGGTGCCAGGAAAGGGCTGCTTTGTTCAGAACACTATGGCTTTGTTGCGTAGGTGTTTTTTTCAATATAAACATGCATAGGAGCCCACCAGATTGCAGGAAGGAAGCGAAAACGAAAGCAAAACTTTCCTTATCCTGTTTCCCTACGCTGTTTATAGCAAGGCCAGCAATCCACCTACAAATAACTTCCCAAATTCATTCTCCAGACTTTGGAAGTCCAGGTGGAGAATGAGCCATAGTTACATACACACATGGCTCCAGGACCCTCTGAAGCTTACAGGCCCCAGGGTGTGTTTATCAGCAACAGATTTCCGTGCAGTGAGCCCCTGCCCAAGAGCCGCAGCCGCACTAGAAGTGGAGAAGACAGAGCCTGGCCACCCCTCGTGGGAGATAAGCCCCATGCCTGGCCACAGGGCCTGCTGGGCGAGGTTTGGCACCCTCAGCACCGGAAAAGGCCTTGACAGCTGGTTTCTATCTGAAGGTATTGCTGCTAATGGCATTTTTCTACTGTCTAGTTTCATCACCTAACAAATACTTCGAAAACGACCCAATTAGCTTGCACAGAAAAGGGATAAAGAGCACAATTTAAAACTTACAACTTAAATGAAGAAGTAGCCACACTGTAACTGCTTAGCCACTGCACCGCAATGCTGAAAACTACTTCTCCTTGCTAACACTTGATGTTCTTTAAAAGGGTGAATTACCTAAATAATCTGTGCTTTTATTTCACAGATATTTCCAATAAACCTCATTCCATCACTCTGAGTTATGTCACTTCATGCCATATGACATGAAGGCACTGATATAAGTTTGACAGGCAGTGCCAATGCTGATATGTCAGGCTGGGAATTTTTGACAAATTATATACTACAGATATTTTTAAAACTACTGCAGATTGCCAAGGAAAAAAAGTCTTTAAGATACGTAATTACACTGGGTGCATCTTTAGATTGAAAACAATTTATTCAATTCACATATTTATATTGATTCAACATTCAGGCTGACACTTAATAAAAAAAAATTTTTAAAAAAGGAAATTTATATTGAAATTTCCCGACTAGCTCCAGTTATAATGAGATGTGTTAACGTAATGCTTTTTGTGTCCCCCCTTTTTTTTTTTTTAAACACTCTATCATTAAATAATACTGGTAGCACTTAATTCGAAATGATCTCAAATAAATCTCAGGACCATACCAGTTTCAACTCTGCACATTTTCCTGGTAATGCCACGTTGGGTGCCAGTAGAGCACACCACCAGTGGTTTACACTGTTGCCACCTAGTGCATTGTTAGCCAGGGAATGTTTGATTTAGATTATTGTACCAAGTACTACCCACAAAGTAATCATGAAGGCATAGTCCACTGATGACAAGGATGCCTTCTATTGTGTGTTCCAAAATTAATCATGCATTACTTTCAACTGAAACAGAGGTATTTTGCAATCATAAATAATTGCACACAGATGTTTGGCTAGAGCTGCCCACCATCCCAGCAGTCAGGGGAATGTCCAAATCCCTGGAATCTCAAAATGCCCTGACTGCACAGAAAGCTGATTTTACCTCTGTTCAGTGTGACCACATTATCGGTTTGTTGCTTTTTACATCCACCCTTAGTAGCTTTAAAAGGGCCAGGAAAGAAGCAAAGCTGTGGGGAGCCAAACCCATCTGGACAAAAGGTAACACCTGGAAGGAATGTCCTGCCAAATTGAAGGACAAAAGCTAAGTTTATGCTTTCCATAGGTTTTAGCATTTGAATTTAGGCTACTTTTAAATAAGCTAAAATACAACAATTCTTCACAAAGCCAAAGAATCACAGCCCTTCCCCAAATATTACCACAAAGACAAAATAAGGCACTAGAAGTGCAAGGAGAAGATGGAGCAAAGCCTTCAGCTTCATTTAAGGGAGTTAACACTTCTGATTATTTCCAGCTTCGTGGGATTTTCATGGCAAAGTGCAGATCAGTAGAAGAAAGCCTGACTGGTCTGGATTGACCCACAGACCTGGTGGCTAAATCCTGTGTAAACACATGGAAGGAGAGGTGTATTCCAAGACATCCGAGCCCTGTACTGTGGGCAAAACGTCAGGCAAGGGAGAACATGGAAAGGGAAGAGATGGTCTTATTCTCTCTAGTGAGGTTAAATCCTGTGGGTTAACGTGTAAAGGAGCTGGTCTGAAAGCCAGCTTTCTGCTTTAAAGACAGCTCCTAGCCAAGAAAGTAACACAGCTTTACCCAAGTTATGTTTACAGGCTATTAAACATTTAGAAGATGCTAAGTCTGAAAGGCCAAAGGTGTGAAGCAAATGGGTTTATGCCATACAAATGTTGGAGACACACAGGGCTTGGAGGTCATTCTTCTAGAGCTCATGTTTTTCTGCTCAAAAGCTTTCATGACACAGATGAACTCTGAATCCTTAGTGCATTTGAGGTAGAGGCCAATAAAAGTTTTACAGCTGTAAAAAAAGGGCCAGAATGGAACACAAGCATTACATTTCTGGCAGAACTTGATTAGCAATAAAAGGGTTGGGCTTACATTTTAAAAAAAATCCTGCTAGTAAAGCCTCAGCTTGAGCCTCCACCCAGGAACCTGAGAAAAGTAAACTAAATTAAACAGCTTTACCTGCTGGGTCAGTTAGTTTTCCTCATTCATGAGCACAAATCAATTAGCTTAAAAAGCACCAAGTTTACCAAGGGAAAAAAGAATAACAAAACAGAGAACCAAGATAACACATTAAGGACATAGACATAGCACTTGAGTTTAACCATTTTTGCAGTTCTCTCCTGGATCTGGCCTCACTCACAGCTGAGTCTGGTTGCGTGTCCCGCCATGCCCTCGAAATAACCACAGCAGCCTGTTACCTGCACTTCCTCTTATTTTGCCTTTTGGGCCAGAACATATATGGCAGTAGGAACCAACAATCTCTTTTGATACAGGAGGCTCTGAAACATTTTCTTCTCTAAATTCTCAGATTTTAACAATTTTTTCTTCATGAAGGATTCAAAACAAAGTCCCTTTTTTCCCCCGTACATATTAGTTTTGCCCTCTGGTGCTGGAAACTATCACCTTGTGTTAGGGTGATCTCTCACCCTCAGTACTTCTAAACATAGTTAACTAGTCCAGTCTTCAATACCTGGTTTCAAATGGCTCTCTGTGATATTTCTCTTGATAAAACAAAATAAAGCAAACTTCCTCCATCATAGTAAGTCAATGCACATGAAATAAAGGTGGTTCAGACCTGGCCAAAAGTTCTTCACCCTTTTTCTCAAGGGGACAATAGCAACAGCAAGATTATCCCCTTTGGTCATCTTCTCTTCTGGACTCCTTTAGTAGAGGAATCACGCTCTGCACTGTCAGCTGCCAGGCTCACAAAGAGCACCAGCTTTTCATGTGTTCTGCCCCATAGCAGCATCACTGTAAGCTTTGCACCCCCTGTCAGGAGTCCCCCAGCCTGCAGAGCAGAAGCACAGGCCCTCCTGTACTTGCAAAGGGCCTGCTAACACTAACATTTGACATGATGAATCACCACCTATGGCTCATCAGACCTTCCTACCTGGACTAACTCAGTGGCTTACAAGTTTCACCTGTCAACCATTATACTTACATTGTTTGTTCTTTCCTCAGTAGAGGTAGATATCTTACAATATGTGGCAGGTGTATTATATTGACACACTGGTGAAGGCAGGGACTGCAATAGAAAAGATTAAAGGTATAATGTATGGTTAAGCTTAGATAATTTACCTGGTAAAAAAACAGTAGCTTCAAGAAATACATTTCTCTAGGTCACTGGTGATCAGCAAGACACCATCATCTGCTTGGTGTTTAGCCACCTGGTAACCATGTCAGTAGGACCCACTGGTACCTTTCTGACCCATTCACAGCTATGTTTTTGAGCATCTTAAAGTAACTGGGAGGCAGTTGTTATTGGGAGATAGTTGCCACTCTTCTTAGAATCACAGAATGGTTTGGGTGGGAAGGGAGAGTAAGATCATTCAGTTCCAACACCCTGCCGTGGGCAGGGACACCTCCCACCAGACCAGGTTGCTCAAAGCCCCATCCAGCCTGGTCTTGAACACCTCCAGGGAAGAGGCATCTGCAACTTCTCTGGGCAACCTGTTCCAGTGTCTCACCACCCTCACAGGGAAGAATTTCTTTCTATTATCTAGTCTTAATCTCCAGTCTTTCAGTTTAAAACCATTATCCCTTGTCCTGTTGTTCCATTCTCTGATAAAGAGTCCCTCCCCATCTCCCTTTAGCCCCCTTTAGGTACTGAAAGGCTTCTATAAGGTCTCCCTGGAGCCTTCTCTTCTCCAGGCTGAACAAACTCAACTCCCTCAGCCTATCTTCATAGCAGAGGTGCTCTAGCCCTCTGATCATCTGCATGGCCCTCCTTTGGACCCCTTCCAACAGGTCCATGTTATACAGGACCACGTCATGCTGGACAGGTTTCTTTTTGCCTTTCTCAGGCCCTTCATGGCCTGTGATGAAGAGCCAGATCTCACTGACTGCCCCTGTTGCATCAAGGACACAGCCGAGGGCAGCCGTGGCTATGTCTTGGTGGCCGTCCTGCGGGCAAGGGGCTGCCACCACATGAGGCTGATGCTCCCTAAATGGATGGAGCAGACTGGAGCCAGTAAGGACATAGTAAAGTCCAGTTCATACCTGCATCTGTTTCATCTGGCTGTGCTTGCCAGGGCAACACACGGGCAAGCAGCCAGCCCCGGGGAGGGGGTGACATGGCTCAGCGGTGGGACCTGCTGCCCAGCACCTGCCGCAGCCCATCTCCCGGTCTCCCCCGTGACCACTGGGGGCTGGCAGCACCCCAGCCCACGTCACTGTGCCTCTGGCTGGGGTCTGTCCCTGGTTCCCGGCATGTCTGGGGTGGAGGAACCCGAAGGCACTGGGGCACGCGTAGGGGATGTCCCCTCCCTTAAAGAAATCGAGCAGCTCCTGAACACCGGGCGGCCTTCTTGCAACCATGTTGATGAAGTGTGGCCTAACCTCTTTTTAGGAGACCTGTGAGTACAGCTTTACCGGCACACCCCCACCGTACACTCTGTCTATTATTATGCCTCATGGGTGCGGCTTGAGACAGCTCATAGTTTTGCTAATTGCTGTCATTTACACTGCAGACAGCACAGTTTCCGAGATAAAATTAGGACTGGTACTTGCTTCTGGGTTATCCCTTAGCACGGGGCTGAGGCTAGTGGCTTGGGAGATGGAATCGCTGTGCCTGTCCTGCTCTGTGGATATCTCTGTGCCCATCTCAATTGGTTTGTGTTTGTCTTTTCCTCAGAGTAACAGCTCACAACAGATTTATTTTGTGGAAGATGGGTGTGACCCATGTATTAAACGCTGCCCACGGCACAGCGTACAGCCACGGAGGCCAGGACTTCTATGGAGCGACCATTGATTACTATGGTGTCCCAGCCCACGACCTCCCGAGCTTTGATATAAGCCAGTTCTTTTTCCCTGCGGCACAGTTTATCCACAACGCCTTGAACACACCAGGAGGTACAAAACTATTGTTGGTCCCATTTTTCTGTGGCTTGGCAGCCTCTTGTAACATGTCAGTGCCACAAGCTCGGTGGTGGGCAAGTCACCTCATGGTCTCCAGCCAGCTGCTAGTCACCTGCATGGTGGGTGGCAGGAGGAGAGAGAGCTGGGTAGGTGTGTGTAGCTCTAACTAGGTCCCAAAAAAAGTCAATGTGAGAAAAAAAAAGTGCAGGAGAGAGACTGGGTCAGAGAGGAAAGGAAGCAGAGTAGATTAAAAATACCTGGAAGAAAAGGCTGATTCAGAAAAGGGAGAAGCAAAATCATACATTTAAAATGGACACCCTCTTTTGAGATCCTCTCACGGCAACTATATTTGTAAGAATAAATTAATCAAGAGACAAAAGTCCCAATTTCTACAGCCACCAACCACACGATGAGGCTCATATATTGCAGATGAACTTCCTGCGTCGACAGGGCTGTGCCCCTGAGGAAAAGATTTACCTTTACCCAAGGAGATTTATAGCATGTTGCACAAGAGACTGAGCTTCTTGACACCGCTGCAATAAAATACTAATTAACCTGTATTACATAAAAGACCATCTCTTAGCATGAGTAAACTGGCATTAATGGAGCTGTCTCAGTCTGCATCACAAACTCTGCCTTCAAAAGAGAATTACAGTCACAGCAAATTGCCTTATTATGCAATGGTACTAGGTCAGTCATTTTTCTCAGTGGCTAATGTGTTAATGCCAACCTTTCAGGCCAGCCTTTAGCATTCGTCACCTAAGTAAGGCCCTCTGAAATCAGTGGTTCTGATTTTCCTCTTGCTCTCAACAGAACAATTTCATTGCTTCAACAGGGTGGTTTTCTTTGATTTACCAGCATTTCTGAAATCAGGTTGGGATCTTATGGCACTTATGGTAAGAAACACCTCATGTTTGTAGTGTTACTCTGACTGAGCTGGAGAAGGCAGAAGGGGTTTGCCTTCCCTTTGAATTAAACTTCATCCGCGGTACTGCTTTTCTTATATGGTTATAATATTTTTTTCTTCTTTTTTTTTTTCTTTTTTTTTTTTTTAACCAGCTAAAGTTTTGGTACATTGTGCAGTTGGAGTAAGCAGGTCAGCTTCCCTAGTCCTAGCATATCTCATGATAAATCACCACCTCTCATTGGTTGAAGCCATCAAAACTGTGAAGGAACATCGATGGATTTCACCCAATCGTGGCTTTCTGAAACACCTGAGAAATCTGGATGTTCAGCTGCAGCAGAAGAAGGACTACTGAAAGGGCAAGCCCATCTACAGTCCCTTTTCAGAGTTTCAGCCGTGTGCATATATAGTCAATGCACGTTGAAAAAAATGAAGAAAATTATGTGTCAAAGAAAAAAGTCATCAGAACTGTAAATGGATTAATTCTGATAGCCCAGTTCCTCCAAGACCCCACAGTTAGAATCAGTGCTGCAGAACTGCTCTGCCTAGCGTGGTGCTACCAGAGCACAGTGGTTGAGATGGACCGAGTTTGTTCCTGGTTTGTGCTATTGCCAGAGGCAGGTTCAATAACTGGCTTCAGCTGTACACTGTGGTTGAGTCCCCTCTGCTTGGGAGTGTAACATATACCAGCTTCCTCAGTTTGCTTACAGTTCTTATGTGCATATTCTTATAAAAAATGCTTTTGTGTGTTTCAGGCCTGGAGATGTGGCAAGGACAATTTCTTAGGAGTGCAGGCACTGCTACAGAAACATTCTTCTTTGGTTGGTCTGTTAAATCCTGCGACTACAGAAAGCTGTGGCAGCCTGAAGACCCAAACCAGCAGAATAAACTTCTGTACAGTTCTCTCTGTTATCTTTGGATCAGCAAACCCACAAACCTTTCCTTTTGTAAATATGCTTTCAGCACAATAACATATACAATGCAGTATATTGAGAACATTAAAAAAAAAAAAGATGTCAGATCTTCAAAGCACTTTGCAAGCTTGAACTCATCAGTTTACTCTTCCGAATTATTCCAAACCACGTATCTGTGCAAGTGGCTTTGAATCATGCCTGGTTTAACGTCAGATAGGAACTGCACTTACACTGATGGCTAGGCTTTATTGATAAACATTAGTTTCAAGCTGTTTTGAGGATGTCACTTTTCCTATCGCCAGTTAATCAGTACTTAAACCAAAGTGATTTTTCATACAGCACCAGCATTTGAAATTCATGCTACCACTCTGTTTGAAAATTAGCTGGTTACCTTGTGGTAAACCACGAAGAAATAATCAAATCTATTTTTGCCCTTTGCTACTGGTTTGATTTATTGATTAGCTGACCTTATAAACCTCCATTGCCAGATTAAGTAAATACATTGCTGCTTGTTTGTTTGCATTTGAAGCATCAGTTCTGATAATTTTCCTCTCTGCTGGAAGATACTTGCCAGGTTATTAGACTTAAATAATGGTGACTTGTGAGTTGAACCTCTTCCTTCCCAGACCCTCTATCCTTCTTGATCCTTGAAGAGGTTATGACATGAATGCTGATTTTGCCTAGCACTTATGGCAGTGTAGAAGTCCTTCCCTATTTCAGTGTACATGAATGCTTTGCAAAATAAGCATATTTAAGATCCTTTCTGTCTGTTCAGATTTTCCTAAATCTTGCCAAAGAGCTCCACTGATGAGAGAAAGAGAAGACACTGTAGTGTAAAAAGATCAAATGGAAAATCACGTTTAAAACCCAACAGTGCTAGGACAATCTTTATACCTCACAAAGCAGCAGAGTGGTGGAGGAGGAGCTGGGATTGCTTTGAAGTTCTCCATTAGAGTTAATAGGGATTTATATGAGTTAATATTTCATTATAATTTATACTTCGTTCACGTTACAGTAGGTTTTACTCTGGAAACCTTTTGAAGATGTGGCATTGAAAAATCTGAAATTCATGTGAGTGAAATAATGCATCTTAATGGCTTTAGGCTGGGCAAAATTAGACACATGTGAGCAAGATTAATGGAACCTCCCATCAGGATAATGCTTTGCATGCCCCTGAACATCTGTCCCGCAAAGCCACAGCTGTGAAAGCTGCTCCTGTTGTAAATTAGTACCTGCTCTCGGAGACACTGCTCATCCTGGGAGAGTATTGTTTCACCAGGGTGGAGAAGAGAAGAGTAAGGAGCAAAGCTGAGTTAGTACAACATCCCTGCCACCAATGGCACCAGAGTGATCTTGTACAGCAAGACTTACTTACCTCAACGGAGGGAATGAATTAGTTAGAAACTCTTTTCAAGGGCACTGGCAAATCACAGAAGTGTTTTTAATCTGTGGAGTGTGTTGCCCGTATTTCCTGCCTTTTATACAGTTTAACTTTGGCTCCAGGTTGGCTCGGGGAAAAAGATCCCAGTCAACATAAGCAAAAGAGGTAGAATTAGTTCCATAACTTCATAAAATAGAAAATACTCTCTGCTGCCATATGCTAGGAGGAAAAGACGCCTTACCTGTCACTTACACAATCCATAGTTCAGGTCATGATGTGACATGACATAAGTGCGCCATTGTTTTCCACTATCAGCAGGAAAAATTGTATTTCAAATATTGGTCTGGCAACTTAGACTGAAGAACAAAAGAAAAACACTGCCCCACCAGTGGTACTTTGTTCAGAAAATGTACATTTGTCAACAGGGTCTACACACCCTGGGAGACTAAAGACACTGAACGTTAACTCCTCACTGGGAGAGGGTCCCATTTTGAAAGATATTTAAGTACCTAAAGGTGAGCTAGGTACCTGCTGGGCTGGCCAGGGCACTGATGGGCTCATGCAGGGGTGCCTGTGTCCCTTTTTGGGAGCCCGCAGGAACTGTCAGCCAGAGGAGAAGCTGATTACCTTCCATCTCCTTTTAAACCAACAGGCGTACAGGCCTTCCTGCTTGCTTTACCTGTTCTTAATTCCTTTATCCCCTTTCAACATTTTTTATCGTTTAGCTGAAGAGTGCACCTGAGAAAGCCCACAGCAGAGTGCATACAGTTCAGGGACAAGCTCTTCCCATGGGAAAGAACTATGCCAGAAAAAAGAGTTAGACCTTCTAAAGGAAGAAGAGGATCTAAAACCGAATTTTTTGTTCTTTTGAGCCACCTTACCAAGGAGGTCATGAGGGCTAGTGTCAGTGTGTGTCTGTGAGCAAGAGTACAGTAAAAGGGATTGTTCCAGCTACAGCAGACTTAAACCTGCTTAAAGCAATGAAAAACCCTGAGTGTCACCTGAAGAGAGCCATGTAAAATTCCAGTGGAAACTTCCATTAATTTTATTTTCCAGTACAAGAATTGAGGACATAAGATGAAATCAGTAGACGCCAGGCCTGAGAGAAGAGGAGAGAGTTTAGGTGAACTGTGTAACACCTTGCCACAGGATACTGCAGAGGGTACACATTCAACTGGAAAAGTTTATGGAACAGAAATCCGTTCAGGGTTACAAAAACTTAGAAACTCCATCCAGAGCTGGTAGCTCATGAGCTGCAGCCAGCTGGAAGCTTGGAGTGTTAGAAAGCAGCATAATTCATGCTCGTGTGTTCTTAATTTCTGGAGGTATTCACTTACAGCCGCAGTCAGACACAGGATAGACCTTTGGTGAGGCCCAGGACAGCTGTTCGCATGGTCTTTATTTTGAACTCACCCTTCATATGAGCTGTCCCCTCTTTCCTGGTAGCTTATTATTAGAACTGGGTCACATGAGGCATTTGGGACTGTGTCTTGGTTGCGTTGACTGACATTTCTTTCACTGGGAGAGCTCTGTGCTGGCAGGCACCACAATACAGGTGATGTGGGGAGAGGAGTAGAGGGTTGGTTTTTTTTGCATAAGATTTGTTTAATGCAGACTTTGCGTTTCTGTGGCTGTTCCCCATTCCATCGGGGATGCAGCACTGAGCTAATCTGGGGAGGCGTCAAGGCAAATGCTGTATTTAGAGACAGCCACCTGCTTGGGAACATCAAGCGGCAGCAGAGAGCACGCCTCAGCAAAAAAAAACCTCCCCTGCGGATCCTGCAGCAGCGGCACCCCCCTGGCTCGCCCCTGCCTAAATGTGCCTGTGACCGTGGCCACCAAAAGGCTCAGAGCCCGAAGACGGTCAGACCCCACCAGCCCAGGAACGCTCTGAGCCCGGCTCACCCCTCTGCCCAGGAACTGCCAGATATTTTGGACAGCTGCAAGGTGGAATTAAATCACACGGGTGAAGGGCTTCCTAATCTCTGCATAGGCGATATGTAAGTGTTATTTGAGGCTGAGCTGTTCTGAAGGGCTGGGGAATACAGTACTTGTGAACATATGCTGTCCAACTACTTTATTTAGTTAGTGCTGTTCAATTCCTTGCCTTAAAATAGACTTAAGATTAGCACAGAAGAAAGCAAAAGGGCTGTCCATTAAAGAAATAACCTACAGAACAGAATAAAATTAAACTAAAATAAGTCTCTTTATTGCTTTGCATTGTTTGTAATTATTCAACAGATTTTATAAATGCTGCAACCGTTTACCATATAAAGCACAAGACGGACTCACGATCCCGAGTAGCCTTAGAATGGAACTAAGATGCTTTTTACCTTTTTCAGTTTATTTAACTAGAAGGGAAATTTCCACATTAAAAAAAAAATAAAAAATATTCTAATATTTGCTGTTTGTACGACAATCCTATTTGCAGTTGAACTTTCTGACAAAAAAATACGGATATTCCAAAAGACAGCAGGCTTCACTGTTTATTTCTGCAACTCGTGCAGATGGGTGGTTGTTAGACTCTGGAGCACGGAGGAAGCACACAGTCATATGCACTCAACACGCCTGATGCCCAACATTATGCTACAAACAAGTTCTTTCCACCACCAGCAGGTTGCAGACTCGTTTAAATAGCTGGAAAGTACAATTATAATAATTCCTAAATGAGAGAAGCAGGAAGAACTAAGGAACCTTTGGCTAGTGGCCTATTTATTCCAGCTAAAAGGGGGCATTCTTTTAGCCATGAGAAAGCAAAGCCTAGAAATGAGCTAGGTGACTTTGGGGAAATAAAACCAGGCTTTGCAAGCACAGATTACAAATTGCAGCCTGCTTCCTCGTCTCACCACCCACTGGTTGGCACTGGCGGGCACTCAGAAGCATGGTTATGTAGGTCTGTCCCTGGGTGGGCAAAGGCAGAAGCCAGCATGACACGCAGAGCTTAGCTGAACCTCTGCCTTGGTGACAAGAGTGGGAAACCAATCTTTGCCTTTCCGATTAAACCTAGTAACTATACTTCGGAATTAACTTTTTTACTTTGTTTGAACTGTTTGGAGAAATAAGGATTTGCAGAATTGAGCCCAACAGGTAATAAAAGCAAAGATTCAAGACTCTTTCAAAATCACTGAAATTGTATTGTCTTAACACCATCATTTGATTTTAGACAGTCTTTTTAATGCAGTTTTAAGACTTCCTCTTAATGCCAGTGGGTATACATGCTCCAAATTATTCTTGCATGTTTATTTTCAGTCACGTTCTGTCTCTTGGGGCAAAAAAAATGAACAGTGAGAAAAACAATGTGTACATGCAGTAAGGAAAAGCTGAACTTTGAGAACATTCAGCTAACAGGAGTAAAAATGTAAACAGGTTTGTTTGCTAATGCCGCAGTTGATTGCTAATATTGAGGTTAAATAGAGTTACAGACTGCAATCACTGAAACTGGAAGTTTATCAAGTGCTACAGATGGAATTTTCTTTATCTGCCAACATCAATAAGACAAATTCAAACAACACCTGAGAATGCCATGGGATTTCAGGGAAACACCTGAGGTTTCATGGGATCTTTCTGAGGTGGAGATGGGGAACAGAGAGAGGATTTGCATTTAGGGCCCAACCCAATACTCAGCGATGTCAATAAACAGAGGATGTTTCTGTTATGAAGCAAACCTGTGCCAACATCAGGGCTGGTGCCAGAGCTAAAATAACCTGAAGCAGTACCATAAATTGTCACTGCTTGTTTCTGTGGAACCAGTTACATGCAGATCCAGAGGACCTACTTAGAAAATAAAGGTAAATTTAGAATTAAAGTTATATTTTATAAGAACCATTTTTCCTCATGTTCTTAGAAGAAATCTGATGGCCAACATCTTTAGATGAGTTAAATATCTCTAGTAAAACAAAATAGGGATGGTTGGCTTTACATGAAGTCCTTCATCCCAGAGGACTTTGAAGTGGTCAACAAACTGATTATTAAATATTTGTCTGGCTATCAGCCATTGCTGATATGCAAGGCCAAGGCCAGGACCCTTTGGGTTGAAAGGTAAAATCTTTTTAAAAGTGCTACATAATAAACATCTGAGGGCACAAGACAGAAAATATCCTCCAGAAATCAAACTTCATGCTGATTTTAAGTGGGCAGGTGTATCAACTGGAGTTTAGCCAGCGTAGGAAGGCTAATACCACTCCAGTAAAGACACATCATACAATTACGAGATGGTTTCAGTCTATGCTAAAACCTGAGCGTGTTCTTTCAATATATGTATTTCAAGTCCAATTAGAGGACTTCATGAGTTACCTCATGAAGTGAATTTTTGCAAGGTGTTTAGGCCAGTAAATCCCCATGACTTTGTAGTCAAATAGAGCCTGTAACGCTTGTTAAATTTAGAGGAAGTTATAGGCAGGAAACTGTCTTTGCAGAAGTGAAATTACTGGAATTCTGATCTTCCCAGCTCTATTTTGATTATATTAAAAAACCATAAGATTTTACCTTCTTTTACTACAATACCCTTTTTTACAGAACAAGGCTCCAAGTGTGGTAAGCACCAGGCTCGGCAGACAAGAACACATTTCAAGGCAACAAGTTACTTTCTGTCCGGAGCTTTTGTACGTGACTTTCCACAGCTCCATAGCCTGTAACAAGGAAGACCTGAGGAGATTTGGTGTCACCCAAACACCAAACACTGGACATTTTACATGGGGAAGTAAAGGAGACCAAACTGTCCATGGCCAGGATGCATTATTGGAGAACACCTGCAGAGGACTTGGCCAACTTTCACCTCAGTGGACATGTCTGTACCACCTCTGAGTACTGTCACAAGGTTAAATGAGTGCTGCCTTCCCTGGTGATAAGCCACTGCTCTTACGCAGCGTTTTCATTAAGTGATCACAAATTACTTTAGCAGCATTAACTAAACCTCACTCAACCACTCAAGTAAGCCTAATTATCCACTTACAGACATTCTTTCCATTGGCAGGTGGGAGGACAGCAGGATCCTGAAAGATTAGGAGTAACCAACTATGTCCAAATTAGTGGCAAGGAGATCACAAGGTCTACTGGCAGTCATCAGAATGTATCTTCTATATCAGGAGAGAGCGAAAAAAAGCAATTATAAAAGGGAATGATGATGCATCTTAGGGAGTGGGGAGAATGTTCTGAGTTCTCAGTTGGAAACCACTGATTTTTTTAAGTTTTTCTGTATTGATTCATCAGAATACACAACACAAAAATTGTTACTTTCTGCACTGAGAAACAGCCAAAAGCTGCAAAGAGCTATCGCAGAGACATGCCAACTGGCCATTTGCAAAGCCTAATGCCATGTGTTTTCCTGTCTTTCTAGACTCAGATCTCTAGTAATAAAAAGTGGTTCTTGATTTATAAAAGGGATGAATGTAATGCCCTGGAGGCTACTTTATCTCAGCTGCTGTAAATTGGATCTCTCAGTGACAAGATGAGATGTGAGAGAGGCAGGAGTATGAACTTATGCACTATTTCATGCAGCCTGGAACAGCACTATGTGTATTCATTTCTGTTTGAAAAGTAAAAAATCTTTGTCCACTGTATCCTTAGAAAAAGCAGATCTGCTTCCCTTGTGCTGGCTTACCTTCTGATCTTCTGTCATGTTCCTCTAGGTAACACTATCCAATAGTGAGCAATGTCATCAAGCGGCAGGATTTACATATTGAACTGAGATACAACATACACCTATGTAAACTCAAAACTCTTAGGAAATCAAAAAAGATCAAAGTGAGAGGAAGAAATGTCAGACAGACAATCTGAATATAAGATAAAGATGAAAGGAACATGACCTAAAGCTTTGGCATCAATCCTATCTTTCATCTCTGTTTAGGGGGTAGAAGGTTTCTGAATTTTGTATGCTCCTCAGTTATTTGGTTAAATGGAGGCAACAAATGTGCCAGATACTTCCTCTGGGATTCATTCCTGGTTTGGTGTCCATTCTGCTCCTTTAAACTCATAAAAATCAACGCCAAGAGAAAATAGGCCCCTGTTTAAAGGTAAAGTTCTTAAGAGCATAAAGAAATGCTGATCTGTTTTGCCATACTGGGAACAGCAAATGAAAAGGGGGTTAAATTTTGCAGTCCAACATGTAGAAGAAGTCACTCAGATGGGGGACAGAATTTTCCCATCCTGGTGAGAATAGATGCTCAATGGCAGGGGGCTTTCCAGAAGTACCATCCTCTGCTATGCCTTATGCCCAGCTCTACCTTAGCTTTATGGACCTGCGATATACAGCAAAAGTAATAAATTTTTAGCCATAAATTAGCTACTTTCTCACGCTCAGAATTCCCCATTCCCACCAAAATTCTTTTTTACACAAAAATTGCCGTGTCTTTAGCACTACTGAACACAGAAAGAGCCAAGTTCTTTAGTTTTACAGGAACATGTCATAAAGGAACTGGTCTTTCAAGCCTACTCTGCTTGCTCAGAAGACAAGTTTCTCCCAGTATGCTGCCTTCTTCCCATGTCTCCCAAAGAAAAGGGGGCTACGAAGATAAAACACTAGTCAGACTTTTGAAATGACTGCCCAAATCGGCAAGCTGAGCCAGGCCACCCTGGGGCAGTTCCCATCTTAGAGCTGGTCCTGGCAAACAAACTGTAGCTTTAAACTGAGGTCCTAGACATGCAGAGGTAAGACACCTGGGAAAGTGGCACCTTGGCAGAACTACGTAGCATTTGCCCAGAGCTCCTTTGCTGCATGCATGCATTTCTGTGCAAGGTAACACAGCACAACATCTCAACACCAACACGGGGGGATGGCCAAATTAATCTTTGGGGAAACTCCCAGCAAAAACCAGGGGTACAACCCAGGGCGGAATTCACCCTCCTATTTCTGAAAAGAGAAGCCTGCCAAGGACGGTACGGCCCAAGAGACACACAAGAGCTGGCACATTCTCAGGTGTCAAAATAGAACCAGCGTAGTCGTCTGCCTACGTCCTGTGCTTCACAGGCAAGAAGCAGAGGACGAAAACAATCAAGCGGTCTGGTGGAAAAAAAGCAGCTTCCCAGGATCGCTGTAGCCACGGTGTAATTGTGATCAATCCGCATTGGCAAGTATCAGCTTTCCGTGTGTGTTGCGGGCTGCCTGCGGAGGGAGAGCAGCTCGGGCAGGCTGCTGCATGCTTGTTATCGCTGGTGTAAATATCTCTGCCTTGTGTTATTGTGGCACAAAGCAGCTGGACCATTTGAAAATCATTTAAAAAGCACTATAAAATTAGGGCTCCAGTGCTCTTATTTTATGACTTTCATGAGCAGCCATTGCCTAGAGAGAAATTATCCTCTTTATTTTCAAGGCTAAAGGTTCTTTTAACATTCATCAAAATCAAAGTGCACCCTTGATAACACATCGAGCTGTTACTTATCTAGTACAGACTCTTTGCCTTCTGCATAATATCACATTTGAGATCCCAGTTCTTCAAATACAACTCATTTCATTGTGTCTGCTGTTGTTTTCACTGAGCAAATTTGCATAGTTTCAGGAGAGGCTGGCTGATGCCCTGAAACATATTCTTTCCATAATTCCTAATTTTTTTTTAATTTCTGGAACAGTAGCCTGGAGTGTTTTTGTTACCGATCCTTCTATAAAAATGGTCAATTACCTCTTCTGGCAATGGATTTGCACAGACCAATTAAGCACTGTAAGCGAAAGATTTTCAAGGGCATAAGTAGTACTTAGGTGCATAACCTGATAGACTCCCCTTTCTGCCTTTGAAAGATCTGTCCCCCATGTATATATGAAAAAAAAGTCTTTGATAATATTTTTTTTCCCCGTTCTTATTTTCATGGAGAGCTTCTTTACCAAACTCAGGAAAGCAGTGAGTGAACCAAAGCAGCATGAAAGAAAAACAAACAACAGTACAAAGGGAAAGCCATTCTTCTTAGGAATAAAAATTAAGTGCATCTGTATCGACCATACCTAAAGCTCAGATCTCCAGGGCTTAGGAAGAGACACTGCATGAAATTCTTGGTCACAGAGGCTGTGAGCGAGGAATGGTGAGCTCCTCTGCATCCTCTGTCCTGCAGTTCAGGAAAACCACCGTTTTCCTCTATGTTGTTTAACTTGCTTTAAGTTTCTGTAAGAGACTGGTCACCATATTATCCAGACATCAAATACAGACTGAAGATAAACATTTAGAAAGCCATAACCTTAGCTCTATTCTCATGATTCCCTCTTTGGCCAGGATTTTGTCTTTATTCCCTCTGGAATAAAGAGGTAAATAAAGAGGTAGAAGGCTGCACTCCTATGCCAAAAGGTGGCACGTCCTCAGATCTCCACAAGGGAGGAGGGGGTGCTGGTTGATATTAATAGATCCCACTGTAAAAGCACGTGTAAATTCAAGATTCAACATCCTGCTTGGAGATGTAACTGGCCAGAAGGCAGGTTGTGTGTGTGCAAAGAGAGCCTCACCAGCACACCAGCACCTCCCATAGCTTTAGCCATAGAGGTTTTGCCTGTCATCGCCCAGTTTGCGATTCAGGGGGAGAAGATGGAGTTATTTGATTAATCACAATTGTTTGTGGCCCTAGGAAGGCAGAAAAGAGGACAGGCATGATCTGCAGAACCTAGTACAGTCTGCTGTCACCATGGATGAAGAAAGTGGGACAGGCATTTACCAAGTAAGGATAAGAAAGCAATTCTGATCTGTGGCACGTTTGCCTATTCCGATAGTCAGTAAGCCAGTAACCACCTTCCTGTATCCCATTGTGCCAGAAACAGTAAGAAGGGCCCAACTGAGCTGACCCAGCTCTGGGCCACTGCATTTCAGACCAGAGTTGACTTTTTTTGGCTAGGACTGATCTGCCCAAGCTCAGCCCTTACTTGTGGCAGTGGCCAAGAGTAAGTGGCAAGAGAAGAGTTCAGAGTAGCCTTCTCAAGGTGTGATACAGCACACTCATGATTATGTCACCCGTGCAAGAGCTTCCTCCCTTCTGACCTCACCTGCACATAGTCTTTTTCCCTCTCAGATATGTACACCTCACCCAATAGAACAGAAATAGATAATCTCTTCTACCTAGAGCTTTCATATTCCTGGAGAGCCCTGAATTTGCCTTTGTTTTGATGATAAAGTACATGTGCTGAGAGGTTTTTCACTATTGTCTTCACTAAAAAAAGACTGCAAATTAACATTTGTAGCTAATGCTTCAGTGCTGAAAGGGGAGGATTTTCCTTTCAAGCATGGAAGGGGAACAGATCTCTACAGAGTGTTTTTTCCCCGTGTATACACATACCTACTAAAACCTACACACGTCAAGGGTATGTGCTTGCCCACCTCATGACCAGAGAAAGATTAAACATACCCTGGAGATGGTTTGACCTAGATCAGTTGTTGGAAGCCTGGCAAAAGGACCCAGGTTGTAGGATGTCCTGGAGGAGACAAATTCAAAGTCATTTTGTGCTCTGTTAAACCTATTCATTTTTGGGAAGACGTAATCTACTTCTGAATAGCAGGTGGGACCCCATAACTCAGACGTGGGCAACCAAAGGGCAAAAGAAAGCTCCTGGATACTGGCAGTGCTCTTCTGGTGTTGCCAACAGCTGCAGAGCTTCCATCGCTCACTTTACACACAAGATGAAGCTGATTCTGCTCCTAACTGCAGAACCAAGCTAGAACAAAGTCATTTTACCAACACAGAGCAATACCTTAAAAAGCCAAGTAGCATCAGAATCCCAAGGCAGAAGGTGTGAGAACACTTAGGTCTGTGTCAGCGTCGCCTCATGGTAAAAGGGCATTCCTGCCCAGGTGGTTGTTGTCCATATCATGAGTTGGTTTTCCTTACCATCTCAACAGTTGAAACTTGCTTTGAACATTTCAGGTTTGGCTGGTCAATCACTCTCCATCAGTGCAAAGCAGAGTTTAGCGGAAGACAGCTTAAGAAACAGGACAACTTTAGAGTGATTCTTCCCCACGCATCTTCTAGCTTTTGGCCCTCAATACATTGGCTGTTTCCTGAACCTCACGATGCTTTTAATTACTGCATACCAATCAGAAGGTCTGGTCCTAGTAAAAAACTCACTATTCTCCTCCCATGCTGTGCCCAACAAGCTCCCTGCCTCCATCAGCTCTGGGAGATTAGCTCCAGCTGAAAGGGGAAGAAAAGGAAGGGTGAAGGAGGCCTGAAACAGCTGGTGCTGGAGGGGCCTCAAGGCTGGGAACTGCAAAGGCCACTGCTAAAGCTCCTCCAGGACCCATTCTGGGTGAAGGAAGGGCCAGTCGGTGGCAGCAGCCTCTGCCTCAACTTTCTGCCGCCGAGGTGTCATGGGGACACGTGGCAGGGACTGGTAGTGGGACCAGGACCTCGGGAAATGAGTTCTACTGGCTAATAAGCACCTGATAATTTTCACTCAATAAAGTCTTCTTCCATTTTATTTTTCAGAAGGATGCAGGGGAAGCATCGCTCCTGGGTGGGGAGGAGGAGGAAAGCCTTTGGTTAAAGCCCCCAGCCAGTCTGATTGCACCTTCCAAACCAATTTCCTTTCATGTAGAGGATTTATTTCCTTTAGGAAAAGTACTTGAAGTGAAAGCAGCTGAGGAAAGAGCATGAATGACTCCTCCATCCAAGCCTTCTTTCAAAGCTCCTCCAGCTCCTGAGAGAGGCTCAGTCCTGGCCTTGGAGATGTCCCTTCTGTGAGACCCATTGTGACTGGAGGGTCATTTTTTCCGCAGAGAACAGGCAGGAGAGATGTTGTCTGAGGTGATCACTACTGCTAGCCCACTGCCCAGTCCAGCAACAAAATGCAACAGGTTGTCAGTGTTCAGGTGTGCTCTCCTACCCGGCATCAGCCCCTCGTGCCCCACTCTCTTCCTAAAAGCTGGAGCAGGAGGACATTCACATCGTCTTGCCTCTTTTCCTACTGTGACTGGAGGAAGTGGGAAAGGGAAGAGAAACATATTTGGAAAGAGAGAGGAAAAAAGACTTTTTAAAAAATCGCCCTGCTTTTTATTTTGAGTGATTGCACTATGGCCTGGACTGGTTTGTGCAACACATTTTACCAGTGGAGCAAGATCAGGCCAAACTGCAAGGGGCATATGAAAAATGATCACTGTTACAGGTTTTTCTTATAGGGAAAATCTGCACAGGAAAGGATACAGCATAGATCATTTGATGTATACACCCAGGTCAATATCGATTTAATTCATCCAGTACATTTCACATTTTTCTTCTCTTCAACCAGTGCAGTTTCTTGGGTATCAGTAGCAGCTCCCTTTAAAAGCCCGTCGTGAGCATACTCTGCATTTTTAAATCATTCAACGTTGCTTTCTTCTGCCATCTTCTGGCAAAAGAAAAAAACCACAGCTTTCCAGTAAGAGCAGTGTTGCTGGGCTGGTCTAAGGCAAGGGCTGTCAGTGAAGGCAGCATGTAATTAGATCACTTGACATAATTGGAAAAAAATATAGCCTTTCTTGCTTACTTGACAGCTTGCCTAATTCTTCCAGCTCTACCAGTTGATCTAATAGCAGTGGCTCGGTGGTTATCCCAGGACAAAACATCTGCTTTGTAGCCCTTCTATATCTTGAATGTCTGTAACAGCAAAAAAAAGTTGTGTAACATGCGAGGCTTTATCATTTTATAACAGGACTTCATTGAGCAAACCATAAATATTTTGAGGAGAGTCCTTTTTGCCAGTTTTGCTGGCGGCTCCTTGACAAAAGGCATCTTTGTTTCCCATGAAACCACAGGAAGGTCTTGACCTGTAGGCATGTAAAGCTTTTCCTTCTACTGCAACAACTATTTCTTTCTGATCTCTCAGTGTGAACACCACAAATCATGCCAGAGCATCTTGCATTGTTTGCATCATACTAAAGCAAAACAGTTTCAGCATTTTGTTAATAATGTACAAAAGATTGAGATAAGATTAGAGTTTCTGGGGTTTTTCCCCCCCCTTTTCTTGCAGTCATACAGAGGTTCTTTGTAAATGACTACTCACGATCCCCACCCTCCTGCCACAATAGCTTTTCCTGCATTGTTTTGCTGAAACTATGAAAGTAATGTATGATAACTATAAAAAGGAAAACATCCAAAAGGAGAAAATGCCAATAATTTTCCTTAAAATAAATGCAAAATTCAGTGCCAGTGAGAAAAACTAGTCACAAAATTCCAGCCTGCAAAGAGAACATAAATAAAAGCTGTTCAAAGCTTTGTTCATTTTCACTAGCACCAGCAAAAATGACTGCTTGGGATGCCAGGCATTGGAGAGAGAGCATGTTAATGCTATTTATAGCTCGTGGATGGCTCCCATTACCATTGTACCTGAGCAGCTCACAATCCCTAATGCATTCCTGCTCAGAGCAACTTTCTCAAGCAGAGGACAGCCTTCCCAGGGCTGTGCTGGAGGCATCGGGGTTTGCTCTAGGAAAATGGACTGTTAGGTTTGCAGCCTGTTCCCAGACCATCTATTATGAACCGCCTGCAGCAGGCACAACCTCCAGCTAGGCTGTACCCCTCCCTGCTACCAGTGCTTGACTCACCTCTCCTGGGAGCCGTAAGGCTGCTGCTTCGCTGGAGGCTCTTCCTCCCTCCATCACCCTACCGGCTCTGGCATCGATCTACAGTCCACACCTCAGCAAGAAACAGCATCTGAAAAACAGCAGCATAAAACCTGACAAGATATAGGTGAAAAAAAAAAAAAAAAAGGTCCAAAAACTTGCTGGCACAGGACAACCCTTGTTCCTGCCCCTTCTGAGCATCTGCAAGACCTTGGTGGCATCAACATGGTTTCTAGGAGTGCTGGCTCCTCACAGAGACAGCACAGCAGCAGGGACTGGCATGGAAACTGCTTTCCACAAACCAGCAAATGGCAACCTCTCCCAGTGACCCCAGGGCAGGGTATTTCACAGAGCAGCAAGCATGTCCCCTCAAGCTGTTGTCCCTCAACCATCACAGTCCAGAGAGATGTCTGTGCCACCCACAGCTCCCTGGCTGCTTGTGCTCTGCTTTACCTGGTTCCCCAATACTGGGAAGGAGCAACAGGAAGATCTTCTCCAATTTTATTACTTCAAGTTTAAGATAAGAAATTAGGAGCAAATATTCATCAGACACATAATCACAAGTTTGCAAGAGAAAGTAATGCCCAGTTCTAGGTCTTAGTATCTCCTCTTAGCTGCTTTCATGCACTGCATAAGTGGTCAATTACTTTGACACAAACTATAGCCCTACCTAAAAAATAACTTAATAAAAACAAATATTATTTCAAAGTCAGCAATTAAAAACTCTTAAAATAATTATCCTGCTCTGCACCAAGAAAGCTGAGAGTGTCCCTTGAAAGCTCTGCAATTTGCCTGAAAAAGCTTAAGTGCCAAAATAGATCTTCCAGTGTAGAGTTTTGAAGTCTTTCGCTCTTGATTCTTTGCAAAGAGTTTGTACAGCTTTGTCAGCCTTAGAAAAAGGTACCTTTCTCGTAGGTACCCTTTCAAGCAAGGCAAGGCAAGGCAAGGAGAGCACTTCACTGCTTATGTTAAAAGTGCAGGGAGAGGCAGACAGCTCAAAGATACCACTGCCAAACAACTGAGGAATATCAAAAACCTTTTACTTGTGCCTTCAAATATTCTGAAATCTTGAGAGCTTGACAGCATTGTCAATTTTATATTGACAGCAGCAGTCAGAGAAAAATCATTTGAGGAGTAAATCAAGTAGAAGAAAAAAAAAAAATCAGCCCTTTAATCCACAGCCACACAAATCCATACTGCCTGGAGAAGGGCAAGAGCTTTGGAGCCCCTTTAAATGGCAATGTATTAACATCCTTGTTTGTCTTTCCTGAAGCTTGCAAGGCATTTTTTCCCCCCGCCTTCTTCTGGCCTCTTTGACATCGTTTGTGTCAGAACTGCCCGTAGCTTACACCTCTCGCCAGCCTGTGACACCGAGGAGACCCCGGCACAGCGCTAGCGGTGACAGCGCTCACTGAACTGTTATCAATATCAAGGTCACTTTGTTTTCCTCACTCTGGCTGGGGCTCCTGGGCCCTTGGGGGGCACGGGCTGCCCGAGGCAGGTCTCCCATCTCGGCTCCTCACAAGCAGCAGCCTCTCTGCTCCATTCCTGGCGTTATGTAAGGCTAGAGCCAAGATTCTGCTATTAGAAAGCAGCTGTCTGTGCGGCGACTGTGTGCTCTCCTCGCTGCAGCACACAGCTCAGCCATGGCTGCTGGCAGCAGGACTTAAAACTACAGCTATTTTAATCCAGGGAGAAGCAGACACGTATTCCAGGTGTGTCAAGAAAAACAGTAGTTTTGGGTAGGTTTGGGGTTTTTTTTGTTTCTAATTCCTAGCTGTGGTACCCTGGACAAGAGTAGTCTCAGAAGAGAATAAATGGGGAAAGCATCACCCCAGGCTTGACAGATATCCACAGCCGAGTCGGAAATTATGGCAGGAGCCTGTGGAGGGCAGCGCTGTCTTGCTGGGGATGGTGCACTGAATTGCTCAGAGATGCCAGCTGCTAAGGTAATACTTCTCTTTTTTTTTTTTTTTTAAATCTCCTTTGAAACTGAAAGCTGCAGATGTAAAAGCTGTCGTCCTGCCACTGCCACAGCGTGTCACTGCAAGCAGGACTCCCCATTCTTCCACCCACCCCCCATCCTCCAGGCATCCTTTCCTGCGGCATTAGTCCCGTGTGTGGGCAGGTGACTTTTCCTCAGCTGCGTGGCTTTTAAATGGGAGGCATTGGGGAGGCAGGCTGGGGGTCTGGGGGCAGCACAGAGGTTCTCCCACCTAGGAAAGATATGGTTTTGGGAATATAGCTGCAGATCCATTATGTTGCAAAGGAAAGGAAATGCTCTCTGGGAGCACTTCCATGAGCCAGTGATAACACCCTCTCCCCAAAAATCAGGTGAAACTCCCCTCGCCAGCCTGAATCCTGCTGACAGGACCATAGGCATGGAATGGCAAGCTCTGGCCCCTCCTGGGGGCTTGCACTGTCCACAAAAAACAGTGGCTGTGTGAGCTGGGATGGGGCTGCTGGAAGGAACCCTCGCTGGGGCTCCACACCTCACTCAGGAGCCCACCTAAGCTGTGACACTCTGGCTTCATCTCAACCTGTGCCACCTCTGCCCGTACCTGGCCATGTACCCCCTTGACTCCCCGCTTCACTCAGGACCTGTCTCACCACCATGGGCTCTCCTGGCCACCCCAACCCCTGGCTGGGGCTGGTTACCCTCACCTGCCCTGCCCTCTGATTGTTCCTATTCCTGAAACAGCACATCCCTGCTGTCCCCAAGTGCTTACATGTCCCAGGGGACAGTGGCATGTTGTCTCTCACCTGCAGCAGCCTCTCCAGCCCCATGGGTAGCCATGTGTTGGGAGGGCTCGTGCAGGAAGGAGCCTTTTGCTCTCCAGCCCAGCTCAGGCTCCTCTTAAGCAGAAGCTGGTACCTTCCAGCTGAGTTTGGAGGAGTCAGAGGGCCCTATCATAAATGTAAAAAGCTGGATGCAAACTGAGGTGTCAGGAAGGACACCAAGCAGTGAAGAGGTGTGAAGACTCAAGGTTTTCTCCCACCCAGTAAAACACGGCTGCTGGCGTAGGGTGAGGGGCATCTGCGAGTCGAGCAGAGCCAAGGGGGCAGCCGTGGAGGAGGCTTGCAGGGCTGCTCCCGCTCCTTCCCGACGCTGCGGTTTAAGAGAGGGCTGTGTGTTTTCCAGAGCCCTCGATCTGGCATCTTTCCCGGGTAGTAAATTCTCTTAAAAACCGAACCAAACAGAGCTTTAATTGTACATTCTGCTTTTCTCTTCACTCCGGAATAATGGCAATGGCATTAATACAGTGCTGCATTGAACACGTACCCGCACCGAGGCCGAGGGACCGATTCCGCTTTCCATTATCCAGGGGCACTGCCTCTGGTGAGGCAAAGCAGGGTTTAAACAGCGAGCAGGAGCAATGAACTTCTACTGTTCCCTGCTGTTTGAGTGTGGGCAAAATAAAAGGCCATAATATATGATGCAGTCAGCCAAGAAAGCAATATTGCTCTGCCATGTGTACGGTCTACACCGAGACGAGTCCAGGATCTCATTTCTAAATTCCCATAGGTGCCTCATTTAAACCATCAGCCATAACCTGCTTCTCATTTTCAATACCACTTGGTATTAGAGCTGCAGCGAACTGCTGGTGAGAGATTCTAATTCCTGCAAACAAGCCCCTGTAGGCTTGCAAGGAAAACAGAGAGTTCCCCTCTCACTTGCCTGCTAGGTTCCCATCTGGCTGTTTTAACTTTGCTATTGCTTTTAAATGTGCCTGTTTCTGCACATGAGGCTTTCAGCTCCACCTCAGGAGACTCCTGGGCTCTCTTAGCATCGGATTCTGGCCAAAATGTAGAGACACAGATTGGGTCTTCTTAACAAAAAGGAAGATCAGATTTCACATTACAGTATCTGAAAGATTAATTCTACTTACATGATCATTTCCCTGTGAACCACACTTCTTTCCATCTGGATTTTTCCATCAGGAGGACAAAGAGTCATAGTGTTAAGCACTACCTGAGAAAAAAGAGCGAGGAGGGCAACAGATGAGTGCAGAGATGCTTGCTGAGAGAAAAGAGGGGGAAAAAACAGAGTAGCGAGCGATTTCAAATGCATTGAGAGACTTTTAAAATCTTTTTTTCGTGTGAATTATATTCTGATCTCATGCTTTGTTATTTTGGACCATTTAGTTTCCTGGGTTTTGATTCAAGTATTTTAGGATACTTGGCTGCAGGAGCTTTCTGTATCATGTTATTGTTATCTAGTGGTTGTGTTATTGTAGTAACCTCAGGTCCAGCCAAAATCAGTGCGCTGCTGTGCCCGAAGCTATCAATAACCTCATGTAAGACCTTGTCACTGAAGGACACTTGACCCCATCTGGGCTACCAGCATAGCCACAAGCAGAGCAGTGGCAGCTAGGAAGGTGGTAGCAAAAGGAATAGAGGAAAGCAGAACTGAGGCCCAACTAATGCCCTGACACAGACTCCTCCTGGGACTTCAGACAGTCATTTAACTTATCTACAGCTCAGTTTAGTCTTTAAGAGACAAGGTAACAGCCATGGAAAATGGCAAGACACTTTTTCCCTGTTACAGAAGTGAAAAATAGGGCTTGGCAAATAGGTGTCTGCTCAGTTAGTGCTCATTTTTAGTTAAACAAAACATGTTTTTCTCAACCAGGAACAACCTACTTCATCTTGTTTTAATATTTTAAAAGATTTTATGCAGCGCTAAAGTAAAATTCCAAAACAAAAGTGACTTTGAATAGAAAAATGGAAATAATCTTTTTTTTTTTTTAAATGACAAAATGAACTATTTCAAACCTACAATATTGAAGTGTTTGCTTTTTTTTTTTTCCAGAACTTTGCTGAGTTTTCTTTGACTGGAATCTGCAAATGCAACACAAATCTGCTAAATGCTTTAGCCAATTCAAGTCAGTGGGGGTTGTGTGTTTTTTCCTTTTCTTTGCCAGAAAAATCTTCTGTAGAAAATGGTAATTGTTTCCAGCATAGCAAAAGTGAAAAAAAAAAAAAA